>JAPUBX010004049.1:0-11027 GCA_028672205.1 Proteocephalus fallax | reverse complement strand
TAAGTCCTGACGGCTGCTCGCGTACAGCGACATCGCCATCGCATTATCGAAATTCTGACCAACGCAAACATCTTTGGCAGTTTCTTTGTCTTTCTGATGGCCTCCATCAGCAAGTGTTTTTACTACTTTCCAGCCATCGCAATTAAAATAAAATCCCAATCGAGACCCAACAGTAGTCAAAACCTTCGAGCGTGTTTGCGCATGTTTGCGACAAGTCTGCTTGTTTATATCTCTGTGTGATTTCAATTGATGCATTGTTTATAGCGAATTTGCTGGGAACTGCCGTTTTTTGAGACACACCTTGGTAAACAATGGAAAGATCGGCGGCGATCAGCACAAAGCTGTGGCGGTTGTAGCCGTCTTATGACACCACGTGCCTTAATCGCGTTGGGACAGTGATGCCCATCGACAAAAGCTTACATTTGTGCGACTACCACAGGCTGCATGGGGTTTGCCTTGACGTTTGTCGTGACTAAGTTTACTAGTGGCGGCGCCGTTGCCTAACGAGGAGGCCTTTACCGTGGAAGCGCAACCCACATCACGATTGTATTTAAAAAAGGCCTAAAATCGAATCGGTCGGATAAATCGGTAGATATCTAGTTAACCTTTGATTAAAACTGCACAATACACGAATGGTTACAATGAGTAAAAGTGGGGTCAAATCGCAAGTCCAACACGAAAATATCTCGCATCCGGGTTCACTGTTTCATTGGTAAATATAATGAAATCCATCGTTAGATTTTCGCCTAAACCTCTTATTGGATTCCACCGTCTTCGTCAATCCCGTTCATTATTCCAGTCTTGTCGCAGGTGCACTTACACGATTCACGTTCTTTTCGGTAACCGTACTTAATGAGCAAAGGTCGTTCCGCGCTGTACTCGCTTACAACATTGAAAATTCAGTTCCTTAAAAAGGCGGAAAACTACAGTGGTGGATGCTGATATTCAGAGTTACTGATAGGCTGCTTTCTTGGGATCGTCATGAAAAGTTTTAGTACGGCGAGCAGTTGTTGGGGTCACTTTAAAAAACCACTCTTACGGCTAAGGTCAGCACTGCTACACATACTGTTTTTTTTTAGTTGAAATAGCTATGCGGACCAGATATGTAATGAACGCGGCTAGGGCAATGAAAACCACAAATAAACCACTCTATAACGCTCATTTCATAGGCTGATCCCACTTTATTTGAGCCCATGATCACCACAACGATGATCCAAATCAGTGTAATTCCTCACGATTGCCTGCGTTCTATTGCTGGGTATGTTAGGCTCGCGCGATATAACTGCGGATATCAATGATAATAGGAAATAAACGATTGATTTGAAAAGTTCCATACCATGAAAGCCGAATGTGAACCGGAGAACGTGCACACATATTGGAAATAAGGCATTTTTCTATGGATGCGTGATTACTTGTAGCTTACATATTCCCTAAACACAAGGCACACCACACGCTTGAATGATAAAGGTCACCTCACCTCAACCAGCAAGACATCCATCTACGCCCGGCTCTGCTCACTAGAGCTTGAACACTGCAGAGCTGAGCAATCCTATTGCGTGCAGTCGTAATTTATTCACAGCAAGGCGACACAGGAAAGCGCGTATTTGTGGTAATAATTGTGACCAACCATGAAACGTGGGAGAAACGGTTTGGTTCCCATTTCTCAATTCCTTCAAAGAAACGACAACCTCAAACTCTGTGTCGAAGTGACTCATTCCTCACTGGCCTTAGTGCCCCAAACCTACGTATAAATGCCAAACCACGCCTCTTTATAAGGGAGGCTGTTCGGGAGAGTCTGTTCAGGCCAATTTTCTCTAGAACTCCCCGGACTCTTCTCCGCCTGTCTTCGGGTTGGTGGATCCACAGGAGTAAAAAACCACTCTTACATGTTTAAAGAAAATGCCATCACGGTGAAGCGCAATATAAACGATGCGACGAAGAGAGGTAATGGGCTGACGAAAGACTCCATGAACGAATGATCTACGAGCAACCGACCGGCCACCCCGAGTTAAAGCTTCGCAAGATGATCGCTCTGCCCTAGAACATTGTGTTTCCTTGAAATCAGTTGCGATTCAAACATGATTGGAAGATTAATATATTTATTTTTAAATTGTTTAGAAGGTCTTCTTTCTTGTTGTTTTTGTATAAGTAGTATCAGTAGTTGTGGAAGTCGTCTTAGTTGTAATAAAATTGTGGAAGTAGTTGAATTTTACCGATTTCAGATAGGAGATGACACCTGCATACACCCGTGAACGGAAGACGACAGAAGATGAGTGGTATCATTCGACTGGCAATGAATTAAAAACAGACCACGACTCGGGGCCCACCGTCGAAAGTGTTGGGTGAGAGGGTAAGTAGAAAATCGGAAAATCCGAAAGTCTCCAGGGGAAGATGGCATCCCACCCGAAGTGTACAATGAACATCGCTCGTTTAACCTGCTACAGCGCAAATCTGGGTACGCAAAATGGATTTAACCACTGATCGGAGGGGTGTTTCGGAACAAGGTGCGATCAACAAATTAGTCGAATGGCTAGAATACATTATTGAGCCAAAACTTCTATCATCAACCAAATCAGAAATTCAAAGCATTCAATTTAACATAAACATTTATTCAAAACCACACATTCGCTTGCGGTTCCAGGAAGATTCATAGTTTTCAATTATACATTTCGAAAAGTTACTTTCTCTAATTTTCTGTACAGTACACGAATGGTTACAATGAGTAAAAGTGGGGACCAATCATGAGATGTGAGACGCTTGTCTTGAATTTGGGAGTTGTGTTGCCACCATAATAGGCTAGAGGCATTCACCTTGTAAAGTCTTGGAGAATTTAATGTTTCCTCTTAACCTATACATTCGTACCATCTTTTATTGTATCATTATTTGTGTTTTATTCCACAAAAGGCTTAGTAGGCGTTGCCAGGTCTTCGCATCGATGTTTAGGTTGGCGTTTTGGGGAAACCTGTTCGATGCTGCCTTGTCTTTGTTAATCGATCGACATGACTGAAGCTATAACGCGTGAGCAAGGTTAAGTCTTATTCTTATTACTCGTAGCTAGATCCATGGAACGCTTGCAACTTCGGCAATCAACTCGAAATCGCTCTTCGGCATAGCATTGTGTGTGTGATTCTTCGGTATTGTGCACATCACAAGCGTCTTATTGAAAGTCGAATACGAAAATATCTCGCATCCGTGTTCACTGTTTAATTGGTAAATATAATAGAATCCATCGTCAGATTTTCGTCGCAACCTCTTATTGGATTCCACCGTCTTCGTCAATCCCGTTCATTATTGCAGTCTCGTCGCAGGTGCAATTACACGATTCGTGTACTTATCGGTAACCGTCCTTAATAATTAAGGGTCCAGTGATCGTAGGGATATTTAGGATCTAGGTGAGATCAACAAATAAGTCGAATGCATAATTACACTCCAAGATTGTAAGATTGAAAACAGGTTACCTGTTCATAACCTATTTCTTCTTGACCTAAATTTACTTCCGGGGTCAAAGTGGTTCAGGATAGAAACAATCGCTGCTTTTGTAGCTTATTGGTTGCTTAAACAATTATCTGAGTAGGTTTCAATGAGTTAAATTGTAAACAAAATGTGAAATAATTACTCGCTGTGAACAATGGTCACATTAGCAACCAGCGGTGTATCGATCGAATTGGCGAGTCTACGATGGCTTGTCTTCATGCATTATCGAACCCAACCTCCCATAATCACCCAAATCAGAAATTCAAAGCATTCAATTAAAAAAAAACATTTATTCAAAACGAAACTTTCGCTAGCGGTTCCAGGAAGATTCATAGTTTTCCATTCTGCATTTCGAGAATTTACTTTCTCTTATTTTCTGCCAGAATAGGATCTTTTGCGTACAAACAATCGGTAAAAAGGGATCGTATTCACCAAAGGAAGCGTCAAGACAATCGACGATTGACCTGTTTGCCACCGGTGGTTCGTCCGATGGCTGTTCAATTCTGACGAATCTTTGGTTTTCCAGTAGTTGCGTTGACAACTTCACGTTTCCGCGCCACAGAGAGAAGTTTTTCTTGCTCACGCGTTTCCGCTAAAATGCAATAAATTAAGGCAAATAAACTGCTTACACCATATTTGAAGCATTGTTCGAATTCGGCCATCTCAACCGAACAGGTAAACGCCCGAGATGCATAGATGCAGTTATCGACTCTGATAGCGCTGTATGCAACGTTAAGATCAATGTTCAAGGAAGTTAAGTGAATTGGCTCGCTTAACGACGCGTGAATGAGCGATTTGATGATTTTCTCTGCTGTGTCGTGTCGGTATGGCATTGGGCAGAGATTTCGGTGATCCAAACCATTTCTTGTGTGAGTCTCTATACAGTTAGAGGTTACTTGTCGACTTGTTTGGCAACAATGCGTTATGCCAATTTCGATTAATTCAATCAGCAGTAGCAGAAGCATCGATGATCCAGCAAGGTCCATGTGTCGGATCGGAGAACAAAACTAACCATTTCTCACAGCGTTATATATACCCTTGGCTGCTTGTGTGTTTACCTTACGATCGTTCTGATTGGTATTCCGTTGACACATAGCTACAATTGCCCCAATCATAATTTGAGGGAACAAGGCGAGTCTGCTGTTAGCTCTAATCTGGGTACGCAAACAGGATTTATCCACTGATCGGAGGGGTATTTCGGAACTGGGTGCGATCAACAAATTAGTCAAATGGCTAGAATACATTATTGAGCCAAAACTTCTATCATCACCCAAATCAGAAATTCAAAGCATTCAATTAAACAAAAACATTTATTCAATACCAAACATTCGCTAGCGGTTCCAGGAAGATTCATAGTTTTCAATTCTGCATTTCGAAAAGTTACTTTCTCTTATTTTCTGCCAGAATATGATCTGTTGCGTACAAACAATCGGTATAAAGGGATCGTCTCCACGAAAGGCGACGTCAAGATAATCGACGAGTGACCTGTTTGCCACCGGTGGTTCGTCCGATGACTGTTCAATTCTGGCATATCTTTGATTTCCAGTAGTTGCATTGACAACTTAACGTTTCCGCCAAACAGAGAGTAGTTTCGTGTTCTGATGCGTCGTCGCTAAAATGCTATAAATGAAGGCAAATAAACTGCTTGCACCATAGTTGAAGCATTGTTCAGAGTCCGCCATCTAAACCGAACAGGTAAATGCCCGAGATGCATAGATGCAGTTATCAACTTTGATGGCGCTGTATGCAACGCTTAGATCCATGGACGAGGTTGTTAAGTGGATTGGCTCGCTTAACGACGCATGAATGCATAATTACACTCCATGATTGTAAGATCTCTTATTAAACAAGAATGTTAAAGGCGAAGAAAAATATTCCAAATGATTAATTTATGGAAAACGCTTTGAAAACCGAGAGATGCCCTACCTTCCATTGTTCAGAAGCTACTCTTGTCGAAACAAAAAGCGTGCAAACAACCTGAAGTGTACAAGGCCAGCATGCGTGCCATCATCGACCCTCTCCACGTCCTGTTCAGCTCAATCTGGGAAAACCATGAATGCCCAACCGATTGCCGCACCTCAATTTGTGAAGTTGGAAATATCCCGAAAACCAGCCATAATTGAAATAAATTAAACCCATCGACGAGTTTGAGTTTTTCCAAGCGTTTTATAGCGAGGTATTTAATCTTTCTCCATCTTATGGCAACTGCACTCACAAATTGGTTTCTTCTGCCTCCGAGACTTGGACACAGGCGAGCAGGACCACGACAGCCAATAGGAACAGAAGGCACGAGCGCATCGTTTTTTCTAAAATTAGAAAAATAAAATTGGGAACATCCACATAACCACCTCGTCCATGGATCTACACGTTGCATACAGCGCTATCAACGTCGATAACTGCATCCATGCATCTCAGGCGTCTACCTGCTCGGTTGAGATGGCCGAATTCGAACAATGCTTCAAATATGGTGTAAGCACTTTATTTGCCTTCATTTATACCATTTTAGCGGAAACGCAATCGTCGATTGTCTTGACGCCGCCTTTGGTGAATACGATCCCTTTTTACCGACGGTTTGTACGCAAAATATCCTATTCTGGCAGAAAATAAGAGAAAGTAACTTCTCGAAATGCAGAATTGAAAACTATGAATCTTCCTGGAACCGCTAGCGAATGTTTGGTTTTGAATAAATGTTTTTGTTCAATTGAATGCTTTGAATTTCTGATTTGGGTGATGGTGGGAGGTTGGGTTCAATAATGCACTAATGGATTGGCCGGCGCTTAACGACGCGTGAATGAGCGATTTGATGATTTCCTCTGCCGTGTCGTGTCGGTATGGCAATGGGCAGAGATTTCTGTCATCCAAACCATTTCTTGGTTGAGTCTCTATACAAGTAGAGGTTACTTGTTGACTTGTTTGGCAACAATGCGTTATGCCAATTTCGATTAATTCAATCAGTAGTAGCAGAAGCATCGATGATCCAGCAAGGTCCATGTGTCGGATCGGAGACCAAAATAAACCATTTCTCACAGCGTTATATATACCCTTGGCTGCTTGTGTGTTTACCTGACAATCGTTCTGGTTGGTATTCCGTTGACACATAGCTACAATTGCACCAATCATAATTAGATAGAACAGTGCCAGACTGTTGCAAGCTCTGCAATTCACATCGCTCGCTAATCCTGCTACAGCGCTAATCTTGGCACGCAAACAGGATTTATCCACTGATTTGAGGGTTATTTAGAAACTAGATGTAACAAACAAATTATTTGAATACATAATATACACTCCATGATTGTAAGATCTCATATTTAGAAAGAATTTTAAAAACGGAGAAAAACATTTCAAATGATTAATTTATGGCACAAAAACGAATAATCGTCGCTTTCGGACGCTGCATCTTTGGGGTCACTATCGATCGACAATGAAACTAAAATGATGATATTAGACAAATTGGATGTGCGTGCAATACCTGAACACATTCGTCATCTTCCTCCATCTTTCCATTGTCCAGAAGCTACTCTTGTCGAAACCAAAAGCGTACAAACTAAGGCACGTTTGATCCCTGAGGTCAGCGAAATAATCTGGGATCTTATCGTACGCCTGGAGAAGCAGGAAACTCGGTGTTACGAGTCTGAGATCAACTCGGATTATTTTTTTATGTCAGCAACACATTCCCTGCATTTACAGCCCTGGGTATAACCACCTGACAAATAATAAGGAATAATATTTACATTCTGCTGACAGCTGTATCCAAGAGATTTGCATTTAAGAAAGAGGTTTTCCAAAATGTGATGCTCAAACACAAACGTGAGGGCTTATGGGAGCCATATTGATATTTCCTAACTCCTTCTGGTGGTCCGGCAGTCCGGCTGTAAGTCCTAACGGCTGCTCGCATACAGCGGCATTCTCGAAATTCGTAAAACAGGAAAAAACCAAACCGCATCGGTATGCGACTTTCTTCATCTTCTGTTATGACCACGTTTGCGTAAATTTCCCTGCAGCCACAGTGATCGAAGCCTTTTTATCGCAATTACATACTATCCCACAACCGCCTTTTTGTCAATCCGAATGCCAACCATGCTGCAATGAAAATGGCTTGTATCGTACGACACGAACGTTTTCACGACTGATTCTCAACAAAATTGAGAAGCTTTTCGCTTCGTCGACTTCGGCGTATCATATCCAGTCGACTTACCGTCTTCCGCGGTGCCTACCACCATTTGCCCACTACCTTTGCCGACTGCAGAACCGCTTACTGAAACTTGTCCATCATACCCGTCGACGAAGAGTGTAGAGGGGGAGTCTTGTTTAAACTACGCCCACGTTGCCAAGTTCGTGTGCGCTGAGCTCCGTCGATGATTTGGCTCGAAACACGAATTCTTCTTCTATATAACGGGTTTTTGTGTTCCTTCGTCTATCCTCATGGAATATCCCTTGGACATGTGGGTCGCGTGGATGCGTAATACCTTCAAATGAAGACGACAATAGATTGCCTGACAATTGTGTTGATTTCAGTCGAGCTTATGGTCTTCCACTAAGTAGTACTAATTTCGGGTGTCTTATTGAAAATGCCAACTCATTCTTGTAATCACTACCAGCTGTTGTAAAATAATTATCTTCGTGCACTTATCAGTTCAATAAGTACAGTTCCTTTAAAAGGCGGAAACCTGTCGTGGTGGATGCTGATATTGATGTTTCAGAGTCACGGATGGGCTGCTTTCTTGGGATCGTCCTGAAAAGTTTGAGTGCTGCGAGCAGTTGTTGGGGTCACTTTAAAAACCACGCTTACGGCTAAGGTAAGCACGGCTACACAGACAGACTGCTGTTTTGTAGTTGAAATAGCTATGCAGACCAGATATGTAATGAAAGCGGCTAGGGCAATCACAACCACAAATAAACAACTCTAGGAAGCTCATTTCATAGGCTGGTCCCACTTTGTTTGAGCCCATGATCACCACAACGATGATCCAAATCAGTGTAATTCCTCACGATTGCCTGCGTTCTATTGTTGGGTCTGTTAGGCTCGCGGGATTTGACTGCGGAAATCAATGAAAATAGCAAATAAACGATTGATTTGAAAAGTTCAATACCATGAAAGCCGAATGTGAACCGGAGAACGTGCACGCATATTGGAAATAAGGCATTTTTCTATGGATGCGTGATTAATTGTAGCTTACATATTCCCTAAACACAAGGCACACCACACGCTTGAATGATCAAGGTGACCTCACCTCACCTCAGCCAGCTAGACATCCATCTACGCCCGGCTCTGCTCACTAGAGCTTGAACACTGCAGAGCTGAGCAATCCTATGGCGTGGAGTCGTAATTTATTCACAGCAAGGCGACACAGGAAAGCGCGTATTTGTGGTAATAATTGTGACCAACCATGAAACGTGGCAGAAACGGTTTGGTTCCCATTTCTTAATTCCTTTAAAGAAACGACAACCTCAAACTCTGTGTCGGAGTGACTCACACCTCACTAACCTTAGTGCCCCAAACCTCCGTATAAATGCCAAACCACGCCTGTTAATAAAGGAGGCTGTTCGGGAGAGTCTGTTCAGGCCAATTCTCAAGAACTCCCCGGACTCTTCTCCGCCTGTCTTCCGGTTGGTGGAGCCACAGGAGTAATGATGATGATGATGCTGTGCCGGAAGACTGGCCCACGTTCGTACTTGGGTTTTTTCATTTGAGCATTCGCAAAAAGCATGTTCCGGAAAAACCACAATTTGCTGGTGTTTCGGGATGTTTTGGCCATTCTCGAGAATAAGTAATGCATCAAACAAAAACGCGGTTTTAAGTATTGTTATTTGGTGCAGTTTCAGCTAAATTTCATCAACGCTTTGTTGCGTCCGTGACAGTTTGCACTCATATAAATAATGTCATAATTAGAATATCACCTTCCTCTAGTGAAATCTCCATGTTTCCGTGATACCTTTAATTTAAAACCTCGCATTAGATTAAAAAGTAGGCTTCTTTCGTACGCCTCAAGGTCATGGCATGGGTATGGGTGAAAGGCAACCAATTAGGTGCCAATATAATTGGTGCACAATGCAACACCAATGTAAATGGCAACTTCCATATCTTCTCTCAGAAAGGTCGGTCCACGCAATCTTGACAACGCGGCGAGAATGCGATTCTGGTTGCCTAATCAGCCTCTCGGAGACGGATTTTTTTGATTCTTGCCTCAATCTAGAAAAGTAAACTGTTTACTCTGTGTAATGCGGATATTTGTGCAGAATAAGACGAGCCTTAACCTTAGCCTGACCAGACAGCGTCCATTGTATCTTGCACTCTCGTTTGCTCGTTGGCTGCTGGAGTCGGTTTGACCGTCGCCTTCGCTCTGGTGTTCAGCAAGCGCGAAATCCGTAGATCCTCCAATGCAGTGTACCTCGAACAGGGTAGTAGCCAGTCATTCGTGTCCTTACTACGAGTCTTGCTGGACAATAATCATGGTAAGCGCTTTATTGAGGCGACGAGGAACAAAATCTTGCAGCCTGTAGAAGCTTAATCATGAAGACACGAACTGATTTGTGTATCGTATGTGCATGTGACACTTCAATTGAGCATAATTTGCCGTGTCCAGTGCAATAGAGCGATTCCTTGGGAGGACTTACATCCACGTTTTGTAAGTTAGAAGTCACACAATAACTTTTAGAAGTGGTGCGTAATCTCTTACTGACTGCGCCAGCCGGAAAATGAATTGCAATCATTTCTAACTTGTATCGGCGTTTTTTGAAAACATACCTCATACTTGGTAACAATTAGTACAATCTACAAACCCAATGATATCTCAGCGGATATTGTTTTTGTAGCCTTAGCAACGAAGGACGTGTTGACGAAATTGTCGCCAGCCAGTTGAACTAGGAATGCAGATGACATTGCTGGCAGCCTTTTAAACACCATGGCGAAGGATTGATGGAGCGCGTGCCATTTCCGTCATTCTGTTCTTAAAACAGCTCCTCGCCGTGTGTGCAATGGACTAAATGTCGGCAACTTGTGTGGACGATGCTCAAACAGGCCAGAATCGATGACAGCCGACCTTCATCATTGTCGCGGATTTCTCCTACAAGAAGTTGAACTGACAGCTTCATGAAATTCGCAAACCGTGGCCGGCGACCAGAAACGAGATCGACGCAGATTGCCGTTAAGTTCGGACTCAAACTTTATTTTCCGTGGATGGATTGCAAGTCAATGCGTTCCATGTCGGTTTTGATCGTACCTGCACACCGTTTCAGCTGCCCACAGTCGCTTCGGCATCACCAACCCTGGCAAGGTGACGACGAGCGGCTCAGATTTGAAAGGTCCATGTCTGTCCGGTGTAGAACGTCTCCGAACAGTCAATTGCGTTTTGACGGTGTTTGTACATTGTATTCGATTTCATATTTCTATTTTGATGTTATTTTCGAACGTTGGTAGTTTTTTTACTCTACTTCTTTTTTTGGGAGGGGGGACCCTTCCTTATTCAAAAGAATACCTTTAGTGTCCCATTAAGCCGAAATGACTGTAGGGCTCTGCCAGTGGAAGCTTTCCGCTTTAAGGAAACGTCGACTTC
>JAPUBX010004048.1:25512-136526 GCA_028672205.1 Proteocephalus fallax | reverse complement strand
TAAAGTCGTCGTCGGAAACATTTTCACCAAAATTCTTGACATAGGAGTTCTTGAATTTCGGCTTTCTTTCCGTTCGTGGGATGAAAGGTCCAACAAATACTTTCCTGTCGTTTATTATCTTCCCATTTACCGCCTTGATAGCTGCATCCGCACACTCCTCGTCTTGGAAATGAATGAAGCCGTAGCCCTTCGAATTTCAAGTATCATCGATGGCGATCTAGCCTATCATTAAATACGAATTTACTAACCTTGCAAGACAAGATTTTCACGAAATTACAGAAAGTATCGTAAAGATCCTTGTGAGCCATATTCTTGTCCACATTCTTGATGAAAATGTTACCAAGCCCAGACTTGCGCAACGATGGATCCCTTTGACGCCACATTATGCGAATTTGTTGGCCAAGGATATCATCGTAATTGAGGGTATCAAGAGCACGTTCAGCTATATGACCATAATGTTTGAAAAAATAAATACCATCTTAAGGATTTTCAAAGGTTACGTATCCATATTGTAGAGGATAACTAGCGTAATTAATTCCAAATAAGGGTTTTAGTAACCTTTTACATATTTTAACATACCTTTGTTAGTTCTCATCTCGAGTAAGAGCTTTTTTTTAATATCACCGTGCTGAAGCGCGGACTTTTCGGGACGATCGATCACGCTATCGTGAGCTTTCTGAAACCATTGATACTTGTGTTAATTCCTTTTCTATTGAGGAAAATGGTGAAGCAGATGACCGAAAATATCCTGCCAGAAATGGCCGTAATAACCGTACCTACGAGAACGTCGACAACTGAACGTCGACCGGGTTCTTCTTCGCGTGTCAAGAGGAAAGAAGATACATGGAAGTAATTGGGGGAGCAAGTTTGCCAACTGAAAATAGCCATCGAGCAGCTTCAGGTGGAGAGTCAAGAGCTGAAGCAGAATATGACAGATTTGTCAATAACTCGTATTCATTACCCACGACAGAACAATCCAAACCCCATTCCTGTCCGTCCTTGCATTGTGAACGAAATCCCTCTTAACCCTGCAATATACTCTTATGTTAACACATATCCCAAGGAAGTGTGAAGGGCCACGCCGCGAATAACACGCGCACTGACGACGTGACCGATTGATGAAAAAGTTGCGTATAGAAGCGACTCGGTCACAAAAGGGTTTAGATCACCAACGTAAAGCGTATTCCGTTTCAGAATTTGTGATTTCGATGCATTGGTAGCCATTTTTGAAAAGGTTTTTAATTTCTCAATATTCTTTTGTAAGTTTATTCTGACCTTCAAATTTCGACACACTAGCTCATAAAAAGCGCAAAGTGATCGCGGTTCACATCAAGGACAACAAAATATTTAAATATTATACAAACCATTAAACAAATCTTAATTAATGCATAAATCTAGAGAATTTAAGTTTATGGCGACATAATCAATACTAAAATCTGAATCGATTGACGGGAACCCGTCGCTCATATCTGCCGCGTGGATCCTTAGACCTTGATGTTCTGAATGATGGCTTTATCCCGCTGACCATTCCATAGTACCTCACCGCGAGATTTCTCCAATTGTCACCAAGCTCGTCAATTATTTGTTCCGCGAATGCTTTTTTCTTCGGAATGGCGAGATGTCGCTATATCACCTATTCCGAAACTGGCCAATGACTACTCGACCCCTGTTACGTATAGAACTGTCGTCAACTCATCTGTCTGGTTGAAATTGATAAAGAAGCACCCTCCTTCTAAATTGGAGGACACGCTTCAAACTACCGACGGCACTTTCCACTTTTCTTATAAATCTTGACTCCGCGGTCACGTTGTCGCACACCCTCCACTCTTCACTTTATGCCGGAGCGAAAGCCGTAATGTTAGTATTCATGGACTTCACCTCGACTTTCAACAATTTATCAAGATCCTGCATCATCTCTTAACTGTGTGAAGATGGCGATGATTGATTAATTTGCTTAAACATTATTTATCTAACCGACGCCATCACGTAAGACTCCGAAACGAAGCATCCTCCTCCTCCTTGAAAAATAACTGCAGTGTGCTGCAAAGCGCAGTGTTTCTTGATTCCTTTTTTTACTATTACACGTCTAGCCTTTGGTCTCATAACGACGTGAAACGAATAAAATACGCGGATGGCTTAACTTTATGCCATGCCTGCACGAGAACGGATGTTGACACTCCTTAAATCGCTTCACTTCATAAGTTCGCCTCGAGCTCAAAATTGAAATTGAGTGGATTTAACGGTCGGTTATCTTGGAGTGGTCATGTGGAGTCCGTCTTCGGTCAATTTCGTCGCTTCTGTTTCTTAGTTCGCCGGTTTAGGAGACTTGGTGTGAGCTCTAGCCGTATATAAACCTTTGTCCACGCCTATATAATTCCCTTTTATTGTATATTGTTTCCCAGTTATTTTCCCAGGCCTCAAATGGTCTGACTATTTAACCCTTTTTAGGCATTTTAAAATAATCTCGTTTTCTACTTGTCTGCCTATGCTTTCCATCAAAGACACCATCGTTCAACGCCACTTCACTAGTTATACACTTATCACTGCTCCAGGTCACCTCACCTTCTGTGTGCGTGCGATCTTATGCACCTGGGATGATTTTCCTTTCGTGGGATTCTGACCTAAGAAATGTTTGACCTTCGCATCGGGGGTGGGTTGTAACGGTAAATGTAGAATATGGATTGACGTCCCAGGCAGCCATAATGAGAAGACGCATTGGATAGAGGGAATGGGTAAAATCATATGAACAGACATACGGTAACGAATATAAATGTGTAGTGAGGTTAAATCAACTATAGTTATATATTTGATGGGTCTTTATAACGGAAAAGTACGACGGTGGTCCATGAAAGCGGTGATGCTGCTCAAGTCTTCGCGACTGTGGATGAAGGCAGCAGTTTCATTGTGCTATCGAGTGAGAGGCATCAAGTATTGAGGGAGAGTGTGTTGCTTCACTCTTGATGAACCAGCTAATAGTCTTGGCCGTTTCGATAGCAGTTGAGTTGTTTTCTACTAATTGTAACATCAAGAGGATCGATGTAACATCTGGGACGGGTTCCGGTGTTAACTTAGCGTTAGACTATTTTACTGATAAATTCCGCACAGTCCATGAATCAGCACAACGAGGCAGTTGGATAATGGTCAACTGTCGACCGCCTCAGGCTTACTGTCAGGTAATTTCACTATATTACATATACTTATAAAACATCAGTAGTTTCTACAGTAATGTTAAATTGTTCTCCTCTGTTATTTTATGCAGTCATTTGTTTTCTACTGAAATCAAAACTTTTCAACACACAGAGGCACCAAAACACATATATAGAACGTTTAATACATGCTGCTCGTAATTCCAACCATGTGACGTTCTCCCGTCAGTATAATTAGTACTCAACATCATACTTTATTCACCTTGTATTTAACTTAATGTGGCGACACCACTTCCCAAGCCGAGGGACAGTATGACAACACTGGGTGGGTCCGCCGCTGTCACATCGTTGGACTTGGTTTGTGGGTGTTTGCAGATCGGATTCAACCCCAAAGATCGCTACAAGACCGCCTTATTGACCCCATGGGGTCTGTATGAATTCAAAGTCATTCCCTAGGGGTTTAAACATGCCCCGACCATATTCCAAGCCGCTATGGACTCGCTGTTCAAGTGGCTGAAGTTCGTGTCCGCCTACAAGGACGACATCATCGTATTTTCAAGTATGCGAAAGGACCACCTAGGTTATCTCCACGAAACCCTCCAGATACGTCGCGAGGACGGATTCCGAGTCCAACCCTCTAAATAGCAGTGGTTCCAGACCACCCTAAAATACTTCGGAGACCTCATTTCGGCGGAAGGAGTAAGGGCAATTTCCGGGTCGAAAGGCGTCGACATGCAATACGGCCGGCCGACGAAAGTGTGGACCATACGTCGATTCCATTGGTTGGTTACATACTGTTCCGAGTACATCGAGATGTTAACAGAGATAGTGGAGCCCCTCAACAGACGCGTCAGGAAGAAAGTTCCATTTGTGTGGAGCAAAGAGCAACAGGAAGCCTTTGAAAAGCTCAAGAGTATAGTAAGCCACTGCTCGATAATCGCAGTCACGGACTTCGAAAAGGATTTTACGATCTGCACTGACGCCTCAGAAACCGCCGTCCGAGCCGTACTCGAGCAGTAGAGGGAAGGAGCACCCGTCGTGATTTGCTTTGCCTCACGTACACACAGCGCTGTCGAGGATTAGGTAAGTAGGTTACTTTTTACCCGCTAGAATACCCTCAAAAATCTAAGGACGTCCACTACCGAATAGTACGGTTGTCTGATGACTATCTAGCGCCATTATTTCCGGTTCCAAAATCAAGCCGGACAGCTGAATGTTATCGCCGACACACTGTCCGGAATGTCCAATAAGGACGACGCCAAAATGCAAGGGGGCCACGAGCACACAGAAATGTCAAGCAATGGCGAGGAGCCAACGGAAGGATCGACACTCGCTGGATCAGCACAGACCAAGACGGATTCCACAGAACCGATGACCCGGTCTGAAGAGGGAGCCGTTGAAAGCGAGACCAGAACAAAGTTATTGCCCGACGCGGAGCGCCCACGTTTTAATGGCTCATACGATCCGCTGACTCCGGTGAAAATTTGGTGTTAGGATCTGCGAAGACGGGGTGGATGGTTCTACTTGCGCTTCACGCACAAAGGCACTCAACGAGAGCAGATTTACGCATGCTGAAGGCCATACTCGTCATCATGAACGACTGAAACACCTATTTCTTTAACCATCCAACATTTTGGTTCCACTTGGCTCTAAACCAAAGTAAATAAACCAATATTGTTAAGGCGCTTTTTTCTTCTTCGACATCGAAGCCGTCATTATACGTCATTCCGATGAACTTTAATGTGGAGTAGGACAAACCTTTATGTTGATGGTTGACAAATGACCTTAGCAAATCACCGTGCAACGGAAATCCGAGGCAATCGTTGTGCAAGCCCACACGAATACCTCTTGCACCAATAACACGGACGTTTTACCTGCGAAATTGATGATTGCAAGGCAATCCGCTGGGAATGCATATCGACTGGCAGCCCCTCCTGTAGTCCAGAATCCCATTTAAATGGGTACTATGAGGTGTGTGGTGCCGGGAACCCTATGCCCGGCATTTGAACTGAACGTGGGGGTGTCGAGCTTGCATGAGTGGAAAAATTCACATTTATCTGAGCATTACTGGTGGACACAGTTTGAGACGTAAAGGAATTAGTTAATGTCGTAGCAGAAACTGCATCAGTAGTACTAATGGTGATCACAATTATTGAATTAGTCTTAGTAGCAATAATCGAGATAGCAGGAAATTAAAATCGCTACAACTACGACTACAACAACCACTATGAATAAGACAGATATCATCGATAATACAACCTTCACTACTCAAACTGATGCGTTTTACTACAGAAAAGGAGGCAGCCCCCAAGCAAAAGAAACGAATGAAACCTCGACTAACAAAGGTTTAATCATTTCTAAAACTAAATTAAATGTGCGCCTTTTTTCTACGCCTTGGTAAATGTCACTTGGAAGAGCTCGCCTTCATAACTTTTGAATTCGAAGGTTTTGGGTTTGATGCAGTCTCCCAGTTCAACGCTATAACGCGTATCTAAAGTGAAAAGTTCAGACTGCGTTATGGACGCATGGAAACCAGAAAACAACTTCAACGCTTCTTACCGGCGTATTCGACGTCTCCGCAATCCGCCGGTTCCAGACTCTGTACGACGGAAAAGAAAATACATTTGTGTGACTCGAATTGTGTAACACTTTGGTGGCGTTAATTCTGGCAACTACCTTGGTCAAGTTATCAATAAGGATCCTTGTCGGAACCAGACTCCCGTTTCGTTCACAAATAGTGCTGTGTTGGAAGCCTCCACACATTTCAGCTATAAGTATATATGCAATCTAAGATTACCCGTACCAAGGGGTTTACTTCATTGTGAAATTGGAAAACAATACTCACCTGGTTCGATGGGTTTCTCGAGGACCTCGCCATTATAGCCAATCAGTTTCAAAACTTTACCTACGGGAGTGCTACAAGGCCTTATATTTATGAATGAAAGTCCATCTTAAAAGCGCAAAAAATCTCTTTAACATCTCATTATTAAGAGTTACCTGTCGCTCTGGAGAAGGGTGTAGAGGGCTTCGGGAAATTGAGCATTGAAGGCAGTGTTGTAGTCTAGGAAAGGAATGCAGTGGTTACAATCATAATAGGCAGCAAGTTTATTCGAATTGGTGTACATTTATAGGAGTCCGGAAGAAGAGGTTTAAGTGCGTCGTTTCGCATTGCACAGTCACATTTTGTTCAGTTATTACGACCATGTCTTCGGTCTCATGGATGGATAATGTCTCGGTGTCTAGAAAGGAGAAGACATTTAACGGGGGCAGAGATTGACTTACGCGAGTTAGCCACTTCGAAGACGCAGACAACAATAAGAATGACAAACATGCAGCTTGACATGATTCAAATATTGTCAATAGGAGTCTAGTGTCGACCTTTTATAGTCAAGATTGTCGCGCACGCACGAACGCACGCACAGACGCACGCATGACGCATTCACGCACGGACGCACGCACGCATGCCTTCGTCGCAGGTGAATTGGAATTGGAGCTCAACGTTCATTACTCCAGGGTGTGTATTGTTACCGCTGTCTTTATTAGTGGTGGAAGACTGCGGTTGATTATCGCACGACCAAGAAGTCAATGAATTCTAAAACGCTTAGCAATGCGCGTTAATGTAATGGTGGTTGTAAATCTGACCGAAAAGCTCACTGTCATAGGTCTTATTATATTTTTATTGTCCATAGTTGCGTCAATTCGTCAATTACTCTCGTAATTTTGTAACATTCAGTTGAATTTGATTGTTTTGCTCACTAACGACTAACTATGCGGTTACTGCAGTTTCCGAAGGACAGTACACCCTGTTACAGAGCTGTTCCATTGAAAATTTACTGTCGAATAAAATTGCACCTTTCTGACAAGGGTCATGCATATCCAGGTTGATGTATGAATGTGAAAAAGCCGGACAGATGTTTTATCTTCCGGCAAAATTCGAAACCCCACGCATTTGATTTCGGTTCGTTAGACCTATGAAATGGTGTAAAAATCAGACTCCCGAACGATTCACGAATAAAGACAACGTTTTTTTCCTTATGGTGCTACGAAAAATGTTCACAATCGAAAGAGTTCTACGATATTCATTTCCTTCACCATTCTATAACATCACGATAATCTACGCTTTTCCCCAATTGCACAATCCTTGGAATCTCCGACCGCGAAGATTGCATGACCAGCTGTGAGAATGCATATGGACTGGTAGCCTCTCTTGAGTCCAGAATTCCATTTACAGGAGGGCTCATTGAGGCGGGCTGCTCAGTGTGAAATTAAATGTTGCGTAAACTGTGTCCTCTCTGACGAAGGTCAAACGTATGCAGCTGGATGAAGGAATGATGAAATAAAGGCTTTGTTTTCATCAAAGCCGTCTCTCGCTTTTTGTCGAAGCTCGACACCTCTACGTTCAGTTCAAATGCGCGGCATAAGGTTCCAGTGGGGAACGTTTTATTTCCCCAGAAACCCCTGTCTCCTGTATTATGTTCCTTCATCCATTCGGCAGGTGCCTCCTACCCTTCATGCAATAAAAATATTAGAGGGACATTGCCGGTTTCGATTTAACGTTGCGATGTGTTTGAGGTTACATAACACGAAGACGCTTATTAACTGCGATCAACTTCTATCCTGTTCCCAATGATACTGAACGATGTAAGCAACAGAACACCAAATAAACGAAACAATCTGCCATTATTTCATCATTCCTTTGATCCACCTGATTATGTGTGCCATTTGGAAGAGAGATGACATTTAACTGGGATTCTGGACTCAAGATGGGCTGCCAGTCGATATGCACTCCCAGCGGGTAGCCTGGCAATCATTATTTTCTCAGGTCAAACGTCCGTGTAATTGGGGCAAGACATTTTTAGTGTGGGCTTGTAATACGATTATCTTGGATTGCCGTTCCACGGTGATGAATGGAAACGCGTTGACTATCTCTCCTAGCCTTAAACGCTTATGTTATTCTCAAGTGGTTCGTCGAATTTAAAGACATTTGATAAAGCCCGTTTAGACAGAAAGTTGAATAAGCCAGCTTAAATTATTTTGTGACACTTCAATTCCCGGTCGCTATTAAAGTAGTGTTTCCATCTGAGTGAATTCCCACAATCGGTTGCTATTACCTTTAGAACACGACGATTCCGGAATGGCACAAGAAACTGGATCTGCTAAGCATTTTCATTGACAGAGATGGTAACTTCCATTCGGTGGTGCATTCACCAAAGTATCTATGACGACGATTGGCTAAGGTCATTTGTCAATTATCAACATAAATTCCTGTCCTACTCCACATTAACGTTCACAGGAATAACGCATTACGACGGCTTCGATGTCGAAGAAGAAAAGTTTCATTCACCTTGGTTTGGAGCCTAGTGGCACCTAAATGTGGGACGGTTAAAGAAAAATGTCCAAATACGTCCTTCCATGTTATTTTGTTCAATCTGTTGATAACAAAGTGTTTTGTCTTCCTCTTGTCGATCGGGACTTCTGCGGTTCTGTAAAGCAATACGAAATCCCGTCGCATGGACATCAAAGTTACGTTTTTGATAACTCCCGAATAATCTCAACAAACCAGATTGCTGTCATCAACAACCGACACGCTAGTCTCTCTTTATTGATCTAAATCAAATGAATGATACTTATAATTTTTTTGTTTTATTGGCGGATATCAAAGAACTATAATATTTCGTAAAAATCGACCCCTTCCTCAATATCATGATTCAGTGCGAACAAAATACTTGATGGGTAATTTTGTTTTTGTAATATTTAACCAAATTATTTCAATTTATAGCCTCGAACCCTTCCGAATTAGAAGAAGGATTTCGACATACTAAATTTATGTTACTGTGATGCATTTTATGATGCCAGCCAATGGTTCCACGAGACCATTTAATCTTAGATTTTCCCATGTTTCAAATTAATCATTAGGCACGCCCTCTATACATGTGAGGAACTTACAGAAACTTTCGAATTACTCGTTAAAGTTTTCTTTTAAACACAAATAAAAGCATTCTGGCAACAGTGGTGTGTTCTCTGACTTCAAATTGATTGAAGATGATGATTTTGACATGTTCAATGAGGTGGCCTTTAAATTGTTCCGACGCCTCTTCAAACACGATCAATATCTGCCGGGTTGCAACAAAAGAGAGCGCTTATTGTTTTTCTTTTAACTAATTCCACTACAATGGTGAGTCCTACTGGCCGACATTGACTAAAGCGTAGAATTCACTTTCCCAGCCATGGCTACACGCATCTAAGAAGTTTCAGAAATTATTAAACTTATTAAGAACTGAGAGTTGATTATGGAATTTCTTAATTGGCTTAAGATGCGAATGGGGCATCACATGTGAAGACTGCGGAATCTGTTGCGTGGAAACAAAGGCAACCAAACGGGGTTATTATAATGGCTGTATCTACTCACGAATTACTAGTAAAATATTTCTACAAGAAACCAGATATTTGAAATTCAATTCATTAATTTGGATTATGACGATATTATAAAAAAATTCATCGCAATTTAACTTTTGAAACATGTATCCATCTTTATCGAAATTTGTAAGCTAGCACAATAGGTGTAAATTTGCAATATATCATTTATCGCTCATCAACTACCGACCTACTAAACGTCTATATCAACAGACAAATGATGATCGTTTTTCAACAAAATTAATGTTTAATGAGAGTTAGAAAAGAACTCGAACTCTAAAGACGGCTACTGATGTTCTCGAATCAAGAATGACGGGATAAAGGTATTAAACGGCCATTCAAAGCCAAGTTACCAATTGGCGCAATGCCGATGCGTTGTGATTATTCGAAGATGACTTCCCCACGAGTTGGCGGTGGTAAAAAAACGTTTCTTTCCTCTGCACTTCCATTTATGTGCTCACTTAAAAACGCATTGATCGATCCAGCGCGCCCAAAAACATTTTAAAAAATCGCGGAATTTGTTCAAGCAATGTTTAACACAGGTAAAAATGTACATGAAATGCTGTCGCATGGGAGATATCTATCAAGCACGCTCCCTTTACAATTTAGGAATCACTTTCGGAAACCACAATATATTGTAAATGGTTTTAAGAAATAGCAAAGCTGAAACAGTTTTTAAGAAGTTCTAAGCGTAAACGAACGAATCCTGTGGTTATTTTTACCAGAAAAACGCGGTAATTGTGTGAAAAGTAATTCCATCCAACGGTGAATTCAGATTAATAATAAGTGATTTACAGATATAATTTATGTATATTATATATTTATCATATATAGATATAATTATAGTTTCTCTGCATATGGGGAAATGTTGTAGTGGAGCTACTTAGGTTGTTTAAGTAGTATATTATAATCAGGAAATGTCGGACTCATTGTTTCTGTCTAGAACACACCGGCGGGTCTACAACATTCTCCTAATGATTTCCGAGAGTTTCATAATATAATTACGCTATCAATACGACAATTTGCTACCCCGTGAAGTCTTGTGCGGCCCCCTTCGAACAGAAACAAAGAAGCTGGTGTTATTGGCAAAAGTGCGTCGCCAGTTCTTACGCAAACTGTGCGAACGGTAAACAGTTTCCCTTTACCATAAACATTAGGCTGTGCAAGTCTCCTTTAACTGAAAAGATGTATAAAGAACAATCCATAACCCAAGTGAGGAAGCTGAAAAAAAAGCAAACGAAGTTCTGACTGAGCTAACGATATGCAATCAAAGCAATGAGGTAAAATCAGATATCTGCATCTATTGCTGGTCAATTTATAATCAAACGTTGTTCAACCGATAAGCAAGCTTAATTTGCAATGAGGTGCTCAGCACAAGCCAATATGCCAAGAGTACGCCTATTGTAATAAAAGAAAACAACAATTCGTTATTGTTGTGTGTAAGTGTATTCCCAAGTGCATATTTAAGTGTACCCTTGAATGACTATATGACTCTGTGGAGAGAGAGGTCGGGTTTAAACTCACGTGGGTTTGTTAGGATGCTGGACATGAGCCACCAGCCCGATGTGAAGTTTGTTATGAAGAGTAGAAAGCTCAGCAGATTGACAAGTTGTAGTCCAGAGCACGCCAGGCATCGAATTCGTAGTTCCCAGGCGCCAGATAGGCGTTTTGACTGGAAAGAACGTTTTACAGCGGTTAACATTTCGCCGTCATTGAAATCAGGTGATTCGAATTTCCAAAAAAAACATGCACGACAGAAGCCTGAGTTCAATCGATAGCGGATGTCAGATGATCGTCAATTTCATTGAACATACTTACCAGGGTATCACAAATCTTGAAATTCTGGTTCGCCTGCATGACGAGTCTTTCGATAACCCACAGTGCGAAGCTCAGGGTCACCCATACACCTGGAGACACAGACATTTTTTCAATTTAAAATCATCATCATCGTTTTATTGGTGTAGTTATATGTGACGTTTGCAATGAAAAATGAACTCGAACTTGTTAAGCTGAAGCTTACAATTCCCTTTACTCCAGCCGTGAAAGGTCAAGACAAACGCATAGGTGAAGACGGCTCCAATGATCGCTAGAACATTCTGCCATTGCGACGAGGTTTCCGTTGGGGCCTTTTGCTTGGTAAGTCGTCCGCCAATGAGAGGAGTGGTTAGGGTCATCCAAGGAATGTAGATGTAACTATAACAGAGCCAATTACCCAGTTAGACATTGCCAATACTACCTGGCGGTAAACTTAAAAGACTCACAATTTAAGCACATTATAAAGACCCGTGTCAAAGAATCTAAAATAGAAAGATGGTTTGACATTGCATCAACAGCAAGGCAGCATACAAAATTAGCGAAAATGTAGACACCGCCAATACCTCCAGATTTCTGAGGAGGTGAAAGCGACCATGGTGCAACAGGGTCCATCGGGCATCAAGCAGTCCATGGTAATCTCGGTCTTTGTCCATCTTTGGAGAAACGAAGTCCTTCTCCAGTCCTTCTCGTTGGCGCCAGGAAGCTGCGTCTTCGTCGTTGTCGAGGCGACCGGTCTGAATACTGGCGACAGACAGAACTGCGTCAAGTCGCCGACCAGACGCGAAAGCGAGTAGAATACCACATAGAAGACGGTGAACTTCACGAGGTAAAAGTAACCGGCGAAACAGACGACAGCCCAATCCAGTGGGGTTTCTCCATCCTTCTGGATGATCCGTCTAGCGGGTCCGAGGAGGTTGTAGAAGATGGGGAGTGGGGAGAGGATGAACCTGTGGACGGCGCCCCAGAAGATCAGGTGGAGGATTCGTCGCACGAAGATACGCAAAGAAAGCGTGCGGCGAACAGTTGCACGACCAATCCTTGAAGCTGGGCTCAGTTTGAATGGACCCTCCAATTTAAACTACAATTGTCGTAGAATTATTAAAAGACGACGACGCAGTTATAGAAAACAAGAAGGATGTTCACGGTGCAGACGACAAGCATTGTAAACTGCATTCTAAACTGTCACCATTCCGTTTATATGTTTCCTTAATTGTTGATGGCTAAAGCCCAAGAATCTGTTAACTTCACCTCAGGTTTCACAAGAGGTCACTTCGCGTCACCACGAGCTTTGGGCCAAAGGAACGAATCGTTTTGTTTATGCGTGTATTTGCAATTGTTTAAATTATTTCGTTCTACGCAGAGACAGCTGGCTACAATATTGTTCTCGTGAACCCTGTGGATTGAGGTTAAGCGAGAAAAATATTCAAGAATATTTGCCGGAAATGGCAGGAGGAGTTAGACTAGGGACAGAAGGAGGAGGAGGATGAGGAGAAGGATCGATTGGAGGAATAAAATTAACCGGCACCGCTTGCCTCTTGATGGCCGTTTCGCCACATTCTCCAGTCAGTAAAGATGACGAAGGAGGCTGGCAGGAAGACACTTGACATTACAGTGAAGCCGACCGCTTCCTCCAGCAGTTGCCGCCAACCCACTCGGTTTGTCTTCTTCGCAAACTCACAGCACAGCATCGTGGAACGCACGACACTTGCGTAGAAGCCAGCATAAGCCAGGGATGTCGAAAGCATCTCATTGAAGACACCCTGCCGAGAGGTGGAAATAATTGAAAGGGGTAGTTATTCAAAGATTTGTCCTGGTGTAGATTATCTGGGTAACTCTGCGTTGTTACTTCACTCCAAGAAATGTTTTATGTAGACGGTGGGATTGTGTTTTCTGTCTGTGCTGGTAAAATTCCACCTTCATTTTTTGGCTTCCTTGTGTTAAAGTGAAAACTGTTCATTTGAACAAGGAAGCCATGAAATATAATTCGCACATCTAGATATTTGTACGAATATAGGGGCAAACGCGCCTTAAATGTACCAAAGTAATTAAATTGTTACTTCGCACACAAAGCAATCGGCTTATCTATCCAACAAATGTTCCAATTCCACTTCGATCTCGACAACGAGATTTTCGTGACATTTTTGCATCGTGTAGGGTCGTTCAAGCTAAGGTTTCTTATGCTGATTTATACGAATTAAACACCAATCTGGAATGCCAAACCATCATCTGTTTATTTATATATACCGGAGAGAGTAAACAGTAAACGAATTATAAATTATCTATAGCACATATTTATCGCGTGCACTCTTTCAGATGTCGATGGTTTTGCTAAAACCAATCATCTTCCCAGACGAACAGATTTAGATTTGAACGGTAATGAAAACCTATGTCAATGTTAAGAAGCCTTTGCATTCCTATAGCGTATCCAGCACCATTTTTACCGCGATATAATTGACATTTAAACCATGCGATCACGCGTTTTTCATTTGCAATACATCATCTCCTCTAATACGTAGATACTTACAGTTGGCAGAATGTATCGAAGCGTGTGTTGAGCAAATCCAAGCGTCAACAAACCAATCACTTGAGGCACCACTGGGATACCGCGAAGACACCTTCCAACGGTTGAGAGGAAAATCGAAATCCCAATGCAAACCGTAATGTACCAGCCTCCGAACATCAACCCGAGTAGCACCACAGATGAGGTTTCTACCATTTGCATTTTCTAGAGAATGTTTTCATTAAGACGAAGCTCGTTTGCGTACATATTGTAGATCTAGGGCGTTCACTATCACACAAATAGCGAAATATGAAGCCAGGTAGGGAACAATGATTAAATATGCCGCCATCTCGGAATAGTCAGTGCCAATGGTATTCTGGTAAAAGGTGTCATATGGAAGTGTTCACAGCTTACATGGAAACCAAGAACGGTGTATTTGACATTTTGCGGAAGGCTGTGGAACTCTTCGGTTTCACAAACTGCACAGTAGACAAGGAGGCCACTGAGAATGGTAAAGTAGACGAGGGCGTTCGCTAGAAGCTCCAGACGGCCGATGACAGCCATTGCGTCCACTGGTTTGGTCGGAGGTGTGCTTTTATTTGGCGGTTGTTTAAATTAGCTGAGATTACAGCCGATTGGTCGGTTGGGGTGCGTATCAGTGCACGTGTGGCCACCGGGTTTGTACGCAATGAAAATGCAGACTTATTAACTTTGATAATAATCCAAAATGTAGCATAAAATCAAATATGATACACACAATATAGTGTGCTTTTTATGGTTGAAGAAACATTGGAATCGTTTTGACCTTTAAATTCCATAAATTAAGGAATAAAATTGCAATCATTTATCTTAACGGGTAGCTTATCTTTTTTTAAAAAGAACAGTTTCACTTCCCAAATCGCTCATTTAATAAGTTGTGAAGACCATTTAGTTACCGCATATTGCCAGTTTGAACGTCGTTTAATGCAGTACTACTAACTCTTTTTAGTAGACAGTTTCTATCGTTATTCGTTTCACGTTTGTACTATAAAACCAACGGAATAGCTTGCGTCTAAAAAATCCGAATTTTCGGTCAATTGCGCGCCTCTGGCAAATTAACCTCAATTCCCACGATGATTTCTTCGACTAATCCAAATGAGAGTGCAGGAATAATATTGAGAACTTGGCTCTAATAGAACTGAAGAATGATTGATCAATTGCCATTTGAGTTCAGTTGAGGCCTCGCGTTCCGGTTTAACTGTACATTTTCCGTCAAATTATCTGAACCCCATCGGACTGTTAAACTGGCATTGGGATCGTCTCTTAAAATAATGGTTTCTTTGATTATCTCGCCCTGAAGTTCAGCATTGACGTACACCGACGTCATTTAACCTTCCATTTAAAAGTCGTCTCTGTATGGTCTCTAGGAGTGGCGTTGAAAGAGACAGATATGCGGATCATGCGATATAAGGACACTGTTGGCTTTAACCTGGGAACAAGTGTTTTTCGACCGTGTGGGGTTAGTAATCGAATCCAATTCGTGCCCTGAGGACATCATTTTAATGTGTTGTTTCTAACTGCATCTCGGGAGTGAGGTCATGTTGGGCAAATTTTATGTATTTTAGATGACCTACAGACCAGGTTTCCTATAGAATGCAACACGAAACAGCGTGAGCGTAAGTCATTCAAGAAAAACCTATTTATCTTTTCAGTCGCAATAACAGAAGTCCCATTGAAAATTGCCAGCACACGCTATAGCTGGGTACTTTTAATCACGCTCCTAAAATAACTTCCATGGCAAATAATGCTTAGGTTTGTGTGTCTGGACCCAATTATCCGGGTTCCAAAGCTGATCTCGAAATGTGTGAACCACAGCGTCGAAAGTTGTCTCAAATGGCCCGGTGATGATCCAACGACCAGTCCCAAATGGTCACATGTGTGGGGTGACCACGTGGCTCGTTGGTCATCCAGAGCTCTAAACAGCTGGTAGAGTTGGCAAGTCAGCTGCGACAGTGCAAAGGTCAGGGGTCAGAATTGATGGAAGTGCTGATGCTTGAAAAAGCGAAGCAAACATTTCCCACCGACCTCTCCATAATTGCTTCCCGCTTCAATCGCCCGCAGAACGTTTGGGAATCCAAGGATGGTTACAGGAAAGCATTAAGCCGTCTCGTGCTTCATGAACGCTGTGTGTTGCAGATGGTTTCTTCGACGAATTTTAAAAGCTACCACGGCTGATTCCAAACAACGGTCGAAAAAAACCATTGTTATTGGGTTTATAAGGAAGATTGTTTCGTGGAAATCTGCCGCGTTTGCGCTGTCATGTGAGTCGATCAACACGCAGGGTCAAAGTGTGTCCCGAGGGTCGAAAAAAAGTGAATTTCGTGGTCTCTCCGGTAAAAATCACGCATCCATGCTGTTGAACGCGTTTAACGGAGAATGGAAGCTTGTTGTGTAATTCGGTTAGGTGAAACAATGCTTGATCCCGTGTTTAAGTTCAATGTGGCGATTAATATTTGCCAAATGTCTGGTGTCAAAGGCCGTGATCTAAGTCCGCCGGTTCAGTGAAATCAATCACAATTTACACAGATAATTTTACAGGTCGAATTCGAAAACCGATAACAACACCTGTTAATTTTGATGCAGATTAAATATTGTAGTTTCCAGTTAATTTACCCCGTTTCTCAAGACACCAATGTGGCTAGCTAATGTGATGATTCTGAGAAATGTGCAAACTGGCGCTCACAGTGTACTCGATGAGATCAAGATAAACATCTTGTGAAGCGAAAAACGCTGTGCCGTATTCACTTTCCGACAGAGGTCTTCTAATTTGACTGACAAGGCGCGAATTCGAGACAGACCAGTCTGTGCACGTTTCGCTTTATCAGACGATCACTGCTCAATCAGACCTCGATTATACTCCTACGGGCCAGGAAGTCTCACTAAACACCAACAAGACTAAAATTCCACTCACTAGAAATGCGCGGATCATCTCGACACATTCTGCGGAAGCCACTAGTTCTACAACGGATTTTCACTTAATAAAATTCACATTCATCTGTTATCCCGTTGGACACACCCATTCTGTCTGCCAATGATCTAAAACGCTGCGAGACGTGCGTAATTTATACAACTTTCATAGGGTGTAAGAGTGATAAAGAATAATCATTGTCGGCTGGGTTGCAGGAGGAAGACGGTGTCGGGTGGGGATTAGCCGTTACAAAGGTAGTAATACAAACGTGAGTGAAAACGGCCATTATTTTCCTCTAGTGCTAATACTTCTTCTTCAGTGCGTCAACGGCGGCCAGAGCGTTTTCGGCCGCCTGTTTGCCCCTTGCAATCGCCGTGGCAACGGGATCCTCTCTAACCGGTGGGCCATCGCCAGCCGCTGAGGGTGCGGAGGACTTAGTGTCGACGTTGCCGTTGCGTGTCCGTTGAGAAGACTGCATGAGTTTTGAGTCAAGCATTTCGTAGGCATACTTCAAACGAGACATTAAGTCCTTACTGATGCCGTTGGCCTTGAGCAGATTGAAACGGAAGGTTTTGAAGGCGCGATTCGGATCGATGTATGTTACAGCCTCCATCAAGGGACAGAGGATGATCTTTGAGTGATCGTCAAAGAAGTTGAGCTGAAACGCAGTTAACAAAGCGTAAAACAACAATTCGAAATAACGAGCATCGAGTGGTCGGGGACTTCAAGAACCAGCGATTTAGAGGGATCTAATGTTACGGCTATCCAAGTATCTGAACAACAGTTGTACTTTAATCCGATGTGGCGATGAGCTTGGAAAATGAAAATAAACGCGATTTTGAATTCCATTCGCAAAACAATCGGCGCATACCGTGACCCAGGCCTAAATCGTAGGTCAGCTAAATCTGATCACGGGAACGCGAAAATTGTTCAGAAAGGATGCAACAGTGGACAGGCCTGGCAAGCCGTCGTTACCTCGTTAGATGAACGTAAGGTTGCATAGTCCGCATAACGCAAGAATAGTAAAACTGGTTACAAATAAAAATGGCGCAAAATAAAGTGAGAGTTGGCTGAAAGCTGGCGCAGCATCGTGCAGATTTACTACCTGCAAAGTGCCGTTGCTCAAATGCAGGACGATGGCAACACGAGTTCTGAACCAGCGTCGCAGGAAGGGTAGTCGAGCCATGTTATCCGATTCTCGGCGAATTATATTTTCACCGGCCTACAAAAGTAAACATGGAACAATCAAGCGGCATCACCAAATACGCGGGTAGTTCAACGATCACGAAAACGTTTTTTTGTTCATTAAAGTAGTTTGTCGTCAGCTTAGACGGCTTCAGTCGATGTTTACGCAATGAAAGCAATTGGTTACTAAATGTTTTAATTCAATAGAAGTTAAATAGCAAGAACACATAAAATTGTTCTAATTCGACTCACGTTTACTAGATTCTCGTGCATGTAACTTGTGAAGCATGATAGAAGAGTAACTTTCTTCGTAAGATCTGTAGGGTATTCACTTTTGGTGTACAAGAATTCTCTTCCGTTCTTCTCAATATACTGAAGGTTCAATTGATCCGCGGTAAAAAGCAATCGCGTGTCATCATTGAAAAGTACGCCATTCGATGAATCACAAAGATGATAGCCAATTCCGTATTTATCGGAGTAATCCACCCACTTAGATACCCAGTAAATGGGCACACATGCCGGATCTTCGCTATCCTCCATTCCGGTGATCTTATTATCCCCTAGCACGGGAGCAGAAAGCAGTTCGGCGACCTAACAAACGCGTCAACCATGTATAAGAGGAATGTACCTTTTCCTGAAGAGTACCCAACCAACAATCATCGGAGTTGAATTCACGATTAGCGTCAACATTAACAACAGACATGTCGTTGAGATTGGCATCAATAACCGAGAGGGGTCGGCGGTCGCCCGGATTGCGATAGAGATTATCAAAACGCGGACAAGTAGTCAGCGCGCTGACAGGAAGGCCAGTCGGTGTAAACCCTTTGAAGAAGTCGTGTTCCATTACACTGAACATGCTCGGTCGTTTTTTTGGATCAGCATCAAGGAAAGCGCGAATAAGCATCGACGCGGGGACGGATACGTGAGGTGGAATCTGGTAATCATTTTTTTTAATTTTTTCATAAGTATCTTTGAGATTTGATGTTTCGAAAGGAGGCCGGCCCACAATGAGAGTGTACCTACAAGGTGATCAACGATGTATTTATGCTTACATTATACACCCGACCGACCAAGAATCAACCTCAAAACTGTGACCGTGCTTGTTAAGGATCTCAGGGGCGATGTAATTAGGCGTGCCACAAAGTGTCTTCTTCTTCTCTCCGTCTTTGGTTATTTGGGAGGCAAGACCGAAATCGCCGATTTTAATAGTTAATTCTTCGTTCAGGAAAAGATTAGCAAGTTTCAGATCACGATGAATTATGTTGTTGACGTGTAGATATTGACAGCCATTTACAATCTGTTTGACAAAATATCTTGTTTCGGGTTCGGTTACATTTCGTCGTCGCTTATGCAATTCCATAAGAGTCTAAAAATTCAACAAATTGAGACATTTACTTACATGTCGGGGGCACAGTTCCAAAACAATATAAATATTTTCTTCATCTTCAAATGACCGATGAAAACCAACAACATTCTCGTGTTTAAGAGACGAATGAATCAATATTTCCTGCTGCATTTTTTGTCGTTGGGATTGCTTGGTCAAATCCGCCTTGGCGACAACTTTGCCGGCATATTTCACACCGGAGTCTTTATCACTTAGCTCCCAGCAACGGGCAAATCCACCCTACATAAATGATTAAACGCATAGAAACTAATTTACCTTGCCAAGGAATTTTCCCTTCAAATAAGTCTTATTCGCTTTGACATCCAATACCAAACTGGGTACCTCTTTCGGTTTAGGTTTTTCGCGCCGCTCCATTCCGATGGTAGAAGTCAAAATCCGTGTAGCGCGGCAATTCGCAACCGTTTCTTTAGTCGCATGGTTTTAATCAGCCCAATTTATTCCATCTAAAAGGTACGTTAAAATAAAATAATGCATTTCTAATGAACAATTTTTGATGATGTGTGGTCTTATAAGTCTATTATCAATTGTAGCAATCATGTTTATGCATAATCACCGTTTCAATGGTGAGTCGATATTTTTGTAAATAACTGTTAGGTCCCGCCTAATGGTTAAATAGTTCAATCATCTACGTGCGTAACCCATGTAACATTAATGGATACCGCAAGCTTAATAATTAAATGATTATATGTCTGTATGCGCGAAGAATCTAATAGAATTCGCGAAAATAGAAACCGTTGAAAAACACGAAGCGTTGCATTTCTAGACGTGCAGCAGAACCGCTTGCCCCTGCATGCCTTAACCTTATTCAAAAGTCTGTGTCGTTCATGTCTTTACCTGACACCCTTCTTCTCCGATAAAATAAAAACGAGCTACTAATATTAACAATTGCGTTGGTTCCTTCGAATGTTTAACCTTTGCCTCCATGTCATTCCTAATTGGACCGAAAATGGGTTTGCTCCAATAGGCATTACTCCGATGGTAACGTTCGCTTGTCTCGGTTAATTAAGGTAAAACTTTCGTTTATTCTACATTTTAGCGCCCCTGACTTATGTCCCTTGCGACCTTCACGTTCAAGGGTTATTCACTTAAGAAAGACGAAAGACCACAAAAACCGTACATACTAATAGAATTCGCGTTTTGAGTCCAATCTTCGACGTAGCTCTGCGCACACTAACTTAGCACCGTTGGTTGCGTTTAAACTAAGTGATCAATTTCACAACAAGGCTCCCCCTCTAGACTCTTCGTCGACGGGCGAAGAGAAACGGGGGACTTGGAGCTATAATAAGCAAATTTCAATGAGCGGTATCGACGTCGGCAGGCGCATATCATGCAGGCATCGAGGAAGACGATAAGTCGGCTCCGTATGATACGGCGACGTAGACGAATCGAAAAAGTGCTTCATTGCGTGGCGAATTAGTCAGAAATACTTTCGTTTCGTCCAATACAAGTCTTTTTCAAAGTAGAAGGGTTGGTGTTCGCATTGACACAAAGCGGTCGAGGCTAGTACTTGATTGTTAGAAAAGTCTTATATCGCTGTAAAGGGGTTTTCACGGACGGATTCTCTACGGAAGATTATTAGATTAATATCACTTGGCTTTCGTGTCTAGCGATGCCAGTCGCATGCGTCGTAGCATGGTTGGCATTCGGATTGATAAAAAACGATAGGGTATGCTATATAAATGTTTTTTTAAAAAAAGCTTCGATCGATTTGGCTGCAGCGTAATTTACGCAGAAATGTTCCACACGGAAGATAATGGAAGTCATATAACCTGGTTTTCGTATCTACCGATGCGATTCGTATGCGTCGTATCATGGCTGCCGGTCGGGTTTACACAAAGTCGACGATGAAAGTAAGTAGTGTACATCTAAATTCACAGTGAAATATTATATTTTTTAAGTCGCAGATGGGTGATGAAAATAGATTTTAATGAAAACTTCGTATTTATGATTGCCTGTGTTTTTTCACAACACGAGATGGGTTAAGCAGGTCGAAAATTGTAAAATAAGTTCGAAATGACGTTGATCATCGTAGATTAGATTTGCTTGCCAATAAAGTTGTCATTTATTATGTCTTTCAGCGCCCCGACTTATATATCTTGCGACCTACATGTCCAAGGGATATTCAATGAAGAAAGGTGAAATGTCACAAACCCGTTATATAGTAATCGAATTCGCGTTGTGGGTCACAATCGTCGACGGAACTCAGCGCACACGAACTTAGCAATGTTGGTTGCGTTTAAACTAAGTGATCACTATCACTACAAAGGCATTCACAAAGTGAATGACCACACACAGAGCCTTTCAACCAACATCTGCTCACTAACTGAGATTATAAAAAATGATTTCTATGAAATTTCACGCCCATTAGTGATAGCTATATACAAATAATTCGCTGAATAGTACATTTATGGAGCCACCTATTTAAGAAAAATAACTCCACCCAGATTCGTAGCCGTTGGAGAAGGAATTTTGTTCACACACAACTGCATTTCATGATAGCCAACTTAATTTTTAATATTTCATTACATTCATAATGTATTCTTCTTCTTATTATGCATTCTAAAGAGCATTCGGTGAAGAAAGGATTCTCACTATTAATGTAAAGTATTTTTCATGGAAAATTGTCAAAAAACATTTTTTTACGCATAATAAATCCTTAAACGTTTAAAATGTATAGGATTTATAGAAGGCTGTTTTTTCATACATCGGTAGAATGAAAATCCAATAGTCACTTGCTGGCACAGAGAGTCTAGTTAAATTATAGTAATTCGAAGACTTCGTGGCCCAAAAATCAGAATGGCACGATGACCAAAGATGAAGGTCGGGAATTAATAATATTGTTTATTATTCAAACAATAGGTAGCACCCGACCTGGGCCGTAAACGCCGACAAGGCGTGATGCCTAGCAACCGTTGCGCCGAGTCCTGTGTCGTGGTTCGGTTTCAACGATACTTAAAACCACCAAGACCTTTTATGGCATACGCGTCTAAAAAGGATCACGAATGAGAACGCAAACCAAAGTATAATCAAGATAATTCTATCGATTTAATAATATAATTTACAACGTTAAGTCGGTGATCGCGCGTTCGTCGGCGGAAATCGGTTCGTGTGTGTTAAAACAAAAGGGGATTTTAAGGTCACTACAGACTCATATACTCTAGAATAGCTGCAGTCGCAGTGAGCCGTTGTGTTGGCCTGTCCGGATTTCGCCAGACGGTACTTATTTGGCTCTTCGGTGTTAAGGCAAACCAACAAAAGTGTGCTTGCTATGCCTATAACATTGGTATGGAATCCAACTACAGTTGAAATTATTGTAGCATTACTTTTATCTCAAATCATTCGCTTACATTTTAGAGCGATTGACTGTTGTTTGAAAAAGGTTTTGTCAGACATCGTTCGAGTCGCATTGCCATACAGTATCATAGATGATTTCCTGCCATGTACTAAAAACGCGAAGAAGTTTGTTCGAATCAGTATGACGTATCTTTGAGGTGCATGGCTCTATTTTTCATCAGCCAGTTGCCTCGTTATTTTGGAGATCATTCAAAACCAACTTAAGAACCCATCAGACTTGGACAGACTGGTTATCAAATGGGTTTAATTGAACCGCGGAGTCTTGTTACACGTTCAAGATATAATGAAATGTTCATGCCGACTTCACCGAAACTCTACGAAACTGTATTTCATTAACTTGTGACCCTGCATTTTCATTTTTTATACATATAACGCGGATATTTAAAACAGTATCAACTTTGGATAGACGATTCCACAAGATCGCTAAGAAAACTATCGGCTTTATCAAACTAGAAGTTTTTATGAACAAATTGGAGGCTGGTGCGATTTCTGGACTTTTCGTTAGCAAAGTGGCTACGTATTTCAAGTGAAACTTGGATTACCGAATTTAAAATATTTTCAGAAAGATTATCTTTCCGTTTATGTACCATTGCAATTTAAGTGAATTTACCACACTCGTGAATAATGGACTATTCGATCTGCTTTGAAGGAGTCTTTGAAATCTTTGCCAAATTAAATTAACTTTATTTAGTATTTTGCCTGTTCACTAACACTGTCGCTATTCCAAATCCTGATTGGTTCCCCGAACGGCACACACACAGGCAAGCCTGTACTCTTCTTAACTCGACAAAAAGACGAAAAATTAGGCGCCAAACATTCTTCTAACCAACAGCCTGGGATGACAGAGCCAGCATTCAAGAACACGACTACTGACTATGTCCGTTATTGTGCGTTAAACGCTCTCAGAAGTTCCGGTCGCCACTGTGATCTCAAAATCAAGGTTAGCGATTCGGTTAACGCTATCGCGTCATTTTCTTTAGGTCGATGGAGGCCAGATTGTTAACGCACATCGCGGCGTATTAGCAACAAGAGTTCCAGTGCTCGATAACGAAATTATAAAACATGCAATTGGCAGAAAAGGATCGCTCCAACTATCATGGAGACGTTTCTCGAGAGGGTACAGCCAATTCTTTAGTTAAACTATCGATGGTGTTTTCCCTATAGGATTGTTGACCAGATCATCGAGTATGCTTACACAGGAGAGGTTTGTATATCGGAGGAAACCGTAGAACGCCTCTACCTTGTGGCGTTTATGATGAAGTTTGACCAGCTGCAGCTATTGTGTCTGGATTTCATGGCGCCCAGGTATGAGAGTTACTCTCCAATGTTTGACGTTTCATTTAGAATGACAAAGGAAAGGCTTACAGACTATCTTAAAATTGCACATAACATAAAATGCCCCCATTTCTACCGTTTTCTCTGGCCTTATCTGTCACCGGAAGAGGTTCTTCAAGAACAATTTAACGAAGATGAAATTATCCATTACGTCAACGAGTCCTTCGTTAGCGCGGAAGAACTGTTCCGCCTCATCTGCTCCTGGGCAGATTCGAATGAGGAAAACTTAAAAGAACCTGGGGCGCTGCTGAGAGCATTCAGGCGTATGGTCTCAGGCATTGACTTTGGCGAACTGTCCCAGCCGACATTGGACACATTTGAACGTGGTGTTTCGATTTTCAGACTCAATAAGGATTGCGCGTAAGTCGGACGTTTTAATTCTGATGACTTGGGATTTTGGGATCTGAAAGAAATTGTTCTGATTGGCTCCCTGTGTTTAACGAGTCATCTGAGACGTGTGACAGTCAACGCGGCATCTTAAAATATTCAATATCTGCATTTTAGAAAGCACTTTAGTGAGGTCAAAAAGCAAGTTATGTCTCGCAGTAAACTCTTTGTATGTGGTCCGCCGTCATGTGATAATAAAACGGCTATTTTGATGCCTATGCCGCAATTTGAAGAAGAAGAAGAAACTTTAATCAAAATTCGTCTCCCACGGCTTATGTTTCGTGGAATCACCAGCCTCAACGGTGAGTGGTCTTTACTCGCATGAAGCCGATTCATATTTTCGCATCAAAAGGCGGCCAAACCTGCATGCATTTGTCGTTTCAGGAAAGGTGTATTTGCTGGGTGGCAAAACCTTCGAAGATGATGAGAAGGTTGTGCCAACTGTCACAATGGTTGATCCACAGACAGGACACGTCTCTACGGTACACTCACTGAAGACTGCGCGCAGTGGCGCAGCTGTGGCTGCATCTTCCAATGAAATTTTCGCTTGTGGTGGATGGGGTGGGAAAGGGGCTTATTTACTATCCTCCTGTGAACGCTTCGAGGAAGGGAGGTTAGTTGTTTGCGATTCTGCTTGCCAAGCTCGGTCATGCGTTTTCATTGTTTTATTTTTCGTCCACAGTGCATCCTGGTGCCCGCTGCCTTCCCTAAACCAAGGACGTGCCTTTGCAGCCGCGATAGTATTGGGTAAAAGGGCGTATATGTGGCCCCACAGAGAGCACCTCTTGCTCACTGGCGGAATCAGCGGTTTTCGTGCTATGACCGATGTTGCCCTCTTATGTCTGGGCACGGACGACGAGAAGAAGTGGGTCGACTTGGCACCGATGCACCACGCTCGCTGCGACCACGGAATCGCTCTCTTCAGAGGACGCGTTGTAGTGGCAGGCGGGCAAGGTGAACCAAACGACGACTCCCTCAACTTGGTTGAAATGCTGAGGCCCCCGGAAGTAGAAGGCGTTCTCGGACAGTGGACAGAGCTGGCCCCGATAAGTCGGGCTTCTGTACTGGTTCGTCTCGTGGTCCTCCAGAATCGACTTTTAGCCTTCTGTATGTTGATTTAGTGCTACAAATAAGACCCAACGGATCTGGACTCAAAGTTACTTTGTTTCTCTTTTCAACGTAAAGCGATCTCTGATAATGAAGAAACACAGTTAGAAGAGTTTTTGGATGAAACATCTGAACGACGAAAAGATGACCCGGTAAGGTTATTTTATTTTTTAATTTATGATTAAATTATTTTATGTACTTTACCGATCGCTACGATAACGTTTAGAGGAGAAATTTAATTAGCTGTCAAGGACACACTGATTATAGCTGACGAAGGGTCTACAAAAATAAAATGTGACCATCGACAAAGAGTTGATTCGATTTTGTTCCTTTTGTCGATGTTGTAGGTTGACCGGGAGCGACTTCATCGGTTCACCTGGCGACGGATTGGAAATTGTCCGGATGTTCTCGATGATTTTGATGGCGCTGTTGTACTTGAAACGAAAAGAAATTCCCGCCGCTAAACTTCTATGATTAATCTTTGTCCAATATATAAAGATCCGTCGTTCTGGAAGTTGTAATTATATTTATTCTTGGAAGTTTAAGAACGCAAAGAGTCAGATATGCGACGGCATAAAAGAAACATCAAAATATCGACATCGCCTCCTTTTGCTGCTTTAAATATAAATAAATTATCAATTTATCAATTGATCAACGTGTGAATCTGTCGGGAATTAAATCAACACGAAGCATTATAACTGCCCGCTGAATCCATGAAATTCGTCTTCCGTGGCAGTTCAGATGTGCCCATTAGGTTGAATACACTACAGAAGAACTGGGCTTCAAGAAACTATATTCAGGCTCATTACGGCGAGTTGTAGTTTTGCGCAAGAATGACGCCTTTAATCATTTAAACTTAACTTATACACAGTGAATATGGCACCAAGAGCCAATTAAATGCCTTGACTAGATAATTTGGCCTTGTAAGACGTTGTAAGGGTTACGCAACACAATATATTCAACTGATAAAAGGGGCATTTACGCGTCTTTAGGCAATGTGTCGGAAAATTAAAAAATCTTTGGTAACACTTAGCACTATGTTCGGGGAAATAAAATTTCCCTCAACAATAGGCAAACTGGAACACGTCATCGAGATGAATTTCAATTTGAGAGGAGGTTCTTCTGGATAACTTTCAACCGTTCTGAGGAATTACCGTTTTTTCTAAACATTGACGGGTTCAGAAAATGATCGTCATTGTATCATAAAGATAACTCCTGAAAAGAATAATTGTATAACAATAAGTTAAGTCTTGCGCTGGCTGAAGAATGCTGCGCATCATATAGTCGAGACATCCATGCCTTAATAAAAGTTCGCCCGTGAGCGGCGAAAGGAATTGTCGCCGAAAAAACGAAATTTCATTACGTAGTTGCGTCACTGACGGAAGATCTAGTTGCCCGTTTACGTCACATCATCGTTGCACCACAAGCAGACAGCCCGTACACTGTGCGAAAGACATCTCTTATTTGGCAGTCTGCGACAACAAGGACACAGCGCTACAACGCTCTCCTTAATGAAGAGGAACTGGGTGATGAGATACCGTCGCAACTGCTGCAGCGCCTTGAAGCCTTATCGGTTAACCAAGACGTCAGCGAATGTATTATTCGCCACCTGTTCACCCAAAAGCTGCCACGGTCTTCAGAGCTTCTGTGGCTACCCTCCCACCTACGCTGCCGCTGGTCGAGTATGGCCAGTACGCCGACCGAAATTTCGCCGCTCATCCTGGTCATCTATCAGTCGCCGCTGTGACAAGACCCCTCCAGACTCTCACTAACGACGAGATTCAAGAGTTACTTGACTTGAGGCACCAAATGCGTAACTTGCTGGAGAACATGGACCGCTCGCAGCGTCAACTGAAGCCACCGATGGCCGTAAACACAAGTAAACAAGACGACACGCTCTGCTGGTATCATCAGTGGTTCGGATCCAAAGCAAGGAGCTGCCGTTCTCCATGTTCTTGGTCGGGAAACGGAGAGGCCAGACAGTGAGTGCGGCTTTCACTCCGCCTGGCAAATACACACCCAGCCGCATTCTCTTTGTGAAGGACGTCGAACACGGTCGACGCTTCATGGTGGACTCACGCGCTGACGTGAGCGTAATTCCCCTCACTATGTCTGACCGTTTACACCTTGACACAAATTTCGTCCTCCAGGCTGCCAATCGAAGTAACTTACGGCCAGCGTGCGCTTCGTCTCGACCTCGGGCTGAGGCGCATTTTCACTTTCGCATTCATCGTGGCTGATGTCCCGCATGCGATCTTAGGTGCGAACTTCCTTTTTCATGTTTGAACTATCTGTCAGCGTCCGACGAAAGAAACTCGTTGAAGAATCGACGGCAGCGGTAGTTTCTGGATACAAAGCAATGACCTCGATTCGCCACCTCACCCACATTCCTGTCCCCTCTCCCTACAAGGTCCTTCTCGATCAATTTTCCGATCGCCAAAACTTGAACCGAACACGACAGAAGCCACCACACGACATAGTCCAACATATAAAGACCACCGGCCCTGACACATTTCAGCGTTATCGCCGTCTCGACCCAGTAAATAGACACATAGCACAAAAGGAATTCGAACGAATGATGGAGCTTGGAATCGCACGCCCGTCCGATAGCAAGTGGTCATCCCGCTCCACATGGTTAGGAAAACCACACCCGGTGATTGGCGTCCTTGTGGCGACTATCGAGCCCTGAACGCAGTCACAGTTCCTGACCGCTATCCTCTGCCGCACATTCACGACGGTGTCTCGTTCCTACATGGAAAGAAGATTTTCTCCAAAATAGATCTGGTCCGGGCGTACCACCAGATACCGATCGCCCCTGAGGACATCCCGAAAACGGCAATCACCACTCCTTTTGGATCATTCGAATTCTTACGGATGCCGTTTCGGCTCTGAAACGCTTCCCAAACCTTTCGACGCTTCATCGACTAAATTCTTCGCGGTTTCGACTTCTGTTGTGCTTCTATCGATGACATTCTCATAGCCAGCAAAGACGAAGAAGAGCACCTGCGAAATGTGGAAGTGGTCCTTCGGCGCGTGGATGAACACGGGCTCGTGGTGAAACCCGAGAAATTCCATTTCGGCCGAACCAATCGGCGCATTCGAAGCACGGTTTAGCCACGTACATGGTGATTTAGTCGGCCCGTTGCCCTCGCCCAGGGGTTTCCGCTATTTTCTGACTTGTGTAGATCGCTTCACCCGTTGGTGCGAAGTTATACCGCTAGCGGACATCGGCGCAGAAACGGTGGCGCGCTTCGGATCTCCGCGTCGTTTGACAACCGACCGAGGGGCGCAATTCGAATCAACGCTTTTCTAAAAGATGTGCCAATTTCTTGGATGCGAGCGAATCCGCACAAAATCTTACCATCCCGCGGCCAATGGGATGGTTGAGCGCGTCCATCGAACACTGAAGTCCTCCCTCATGGCTCAGGATGACCGAGAACATTGGGTAGACAATTTGCCTCTCGTCCTGCGTGGCATTCGTGCGACTTTCAAACCCGACGTCGACTCCTGCCCGGCGGAATTGGTCTACGGTGCAACTCTCCGCTTACCGGGTGAGTTTGTTAACCCAAGAGCAGCTGAGCCGTCTCTCAGTTTGTCTCCGATGTTCTTCATAGGCTACGCCGATTTGCTTGGAGCGTTTGGCATAAAGAAACCAGACCCCCGAAGTCAGGCTCCCAGATCAGCCCACAACTGCAAAAGAGCACCCACGCTTTTCTCCGTTGTGATCGAGTCCGTCGTCCTCTTGAACCACCATATGATGGTCCTTTTCCGGTTCTTTCCCGCTCGGATAAAACGTTTAAAATATCCATGAATGGACGCCATGAAACGGTTTCAATTGATCGACTCAAGAATGCTTTCGTCGAGGAACCCTTTTTCAATACTGTTCCAATTCGCAATCCGCCCAAACTGACTGGCCAACCGAACGACGCAATTTCCCCAGGATAATCTATTGTGCCATCTTCTTATGCCCCTGACCCGAATCAGTCCGGAGCCGCCTGACGCATTGACGACCACCCGTACACGAAACGGTCGTGTCAACCGCACACCCCCGCATCTAAAAAAATTTGCCCGTTAATTTACCGTCTGTTAACTTGCGTCCCCACCAGCCATCCTTATTGTATCTCTTCCCCTGTCGATGAAGAGTCTAAGGGGGAAGCCCTGTAATGACCGTAAAAGCCCCCTTTTGTTTTAACACACACGAACCGAGTTCCGCCCACAAACGCTCGATCGCCGACTTAACGTTAGGCCTTTGTATTATTAAATCAAGAAAGTAATCTTGATTATACTTTGGATTGCGTTCTCTTTCATTATCCTTTTTAGACGCGTATGTCATTTTTTTATTATTATAATAATGGTAATCGCTTTATTAAGGTCACGAGGACCAGAACTTTCACCATTAAATGTTACAACAGACAAAAATGATATAAGAAGTTGCGATTTTACTTAGCAGGTGTAAAATAATTGAACGAAATAAAAAGGAGGCAAATTTGCAAGAAAGGCAAATTAAACCCTCGAAGTATACAAAGTTTTGCAAACGCGTAATGGCGGCCATTGAAAGGCCTTTTAGATAAAAAGGTTTAGCGGGTTAAGTCGAACTGCGAATCACTACAATTCTCTTCCAGTGGTTGGTTTCTGACTAAAGAAATGCTAGACCTTCGTTGGGGGGGGTCAGGGTGATTGCAACGTTAATCGTGGAACATGGATGCACGTCCCTGGCTGCCATAATAAGAAGGTACATTGAATGGAGGGAATGGGTATAATAAGATGAACAGATATATGGTAGCGATATAAATGCTTGGTGAAATTGTGAAGACTTTGCGTAAAAAATGGGATGGTTCTTAATAACGTGAGTTTTCCCGTTATAATACGATGCTGGTGCATTAGTTTAGAAAGGGAGGATGCTGCTCACGTCTTGGCGACTGTGGATGAAGGCAGCCGTGTCTTTGCGTGATCTTGTATGTTGTATCCTGTATTGAGGAAGAGAGCGTGTTGCTTCGCTCTAGATGAACCAGATATCAGAGTTTGTCGACATAGAAGATTGCATCCCCGCGTATTGCTGGCTGACAAAAGATAGCCTCCTATTGGTGCCTGGATCACATTGTGTCCTCAGAATCTCGCATGATGTCCAAGTAATACACAGGGGCTTAACAACTTGTCCTAGTGGTCTGGGGCGAGGGTTGAAGGCAAAACTTAAGGAAAAGGTTCGTTTAAATAGAAGAGGGCTATTGTTTCGGTGGCGAGCTTTACTTTAGTTATCACGAATTCCTGGATTAAGTTACAGAACACAATTAATTAAATATGCAAATTGAAGGCCGTTACTCTAACCTCTCCATTTTTTAAAAGAAATACAAAATTATTACGTTTTTATGGGAAAAATACATTTTACTAGACAACAGATTGATTAAAGACAAATAAATAAAAATGTGTATATTTGTTTCAATGCGGTCTGGAGTTGTAGTCGTTGGGAATTGTGTTCAAATTATTTAGCTTAGTCGTTTGTCCACACTTATAATTTCAAATGGCTGCTGCAAACCCGTATGTTTTCGATGCTGGTTGTATACCCGCCTATTTAAGACATATTTTAATTTCTAATCCATTTGCAGAGATCCTCAAATCACCGTTCCGACTAAGAAAAAGAGGCCAAATCGGTTGTTGGTGGAAGATTCCGTCAACGATGACAACTCAGTTATCGTCCTTTCTACGGTAAGATAACGTTGTCCAGAGTAATTATATTTTACAGAATAAAATGAATGAACTTGAGCTTTTCCGTGGTGACACAGTCATCGTGAAAGGAAAGCGCCGAAAGGACACGGTCTGTGTTGCCCTATCGGAAGACAGTGTTGCTGATGAACGAGTGTGCATGAATCGTTGTGTCCGTAATAATCTTCGCGTTCGACTTGGTGATGTTGTGTCGGTTCAGGCATTACCTGATATTAAATATGGCAAGCGTGTTCATGTCCTTCCTATCGACGACACTATTGTTGGCCTAACTGGGTACGTTTCCCCATTCGCTCTCTTTACATATTTTAGTGATCTTTTTGAGGTTTATTTGAAACCGTACTTTATGGAGGCATATAGACCTATTCGCAGAGGTGATGTGTTCATTGTGCGTGGTGCACACCGGGCTATTGAGTTCAAAGTGATCGAAACAGATCCTTCACCGTACTGCATTGTTGCGCCCGATACCGTCATCCACACCGAAGGTGACCCCGTAAAGCGCGAGGTTTGTACTGTGTTTTATTTAATTCTTCCATAGGAAGAAGATGAAAAACTGACCGAGGTCGGATATGATGATATCGGTGGTTGTCGTAAACAATTAGCACAAATTAAAGAAATGGTTGAACTGCCATTGCGCCACCCCCAACTGTTTAAAGCAATTGGCGTTAAGCCGCCTCGAGGAATTTTGCTTTATGGACCTCCTGGTACCGGAAAGACGTTGATTGCTCGCGCTGTAGCTAATGAAAGTGGAAGCTTTTTCTTCCTTATAAACGGTCCGGAGATAATGTCGAAACTCGCCGGTGAATCCGAATCTAATCTCAGAAAAGCCTTTGAAGAGGCCGAAAGAAATTCGCCAGCAATCATTTTTATCGATGAATTAGATGCGATCGCGCCTAAACGTGAGAAAACCCATGGCGAAGTCGAGAGACGTATAGTGTCTCAGTTACTTACGTTAATGGATGGACTTAAGCAAAGAAGTCATGTCATTGTTATGGCAGCTACTAATCGCCCTAATAGCGTCGATCCAGCTCTTCGTCGTTTCGGCCGTTTTGATAGGGAGGTTGAAATCGGTATCCCTGATGCAACTGGACGACTTGAGGTTCTACGCATTCACACCAAGAATATGAAACTCGCTGAGGATGTTGATCTTGAGCAAATAGCTAACGAAGCGCATGGTCATGTAGGTGCCGACCTTGCGTCATTATGCTCCGAAGCAGCGCTACAACAGATACGAAACAAAATGGATCTTATTGATTTGGATGATGATGCCATCGATGCCGAGGTTTTGGACTCCCTTGCTGTCACTATGGACGATTTCAGGTGGGCTGTTGGCAAGAGTAATCCATCGGCTCTCCGCGAGACTACTGTGGAAATCCCTAATGTTACATGGGAAGACATCGGGGGTCTTGAAGGAGTCAAGCACGAGCTTCAAGAAATGGTTCAGTATCCCGTCGAACATCCGGACAAGTTCCTCAAATTCGGCATGACACCAAGCAAAGGTGTTCTTTTCTATGGGCCACCTGGTTGCGGTAAAACCCTACTCGCGAAGGCTATTGCGAATGAATGTCAGGCAAACTTTATCAGCATTAAGGGCCCCGAACTTCTGACAATGTGGTTCGGTGAATCCGAGGCTAATGTTCGAGACATTTTTGACAAAGCCAGACAAGCCGCTCCCTGTGTACTCTTCTTCGACGAGTTGGATTCCATTGCAAAGGTAACATTCTTCAAGTTAGATGTGCAGCTCTATTGGGAACCTTCAACTAACATGTTGTAATACTTAGTCTCGTGGTGGCAGTGTTGGCGATGCCGGTGGTGCAGCCGATCGCGTGATAAACCAGATGTTGACTGAAATGGATGGAATGTCGTCCAAGAAGAATGTTTTCATTATCGGTGCCACTAATCGTCCAGACATCATCGATGGAGCCATTCTTCGCCCAGGTCGCCTCGATCAGCTCATCTACATTCCTCTGCCGGACGAGAAGTCTCGTATCTCCATCTTTAAGGCTAACCTAAGAAAGTCACCTGTTGCGAAAGTACGCTTTTGGATTAATTATTGGACACAAATAACCTATTTATTAGGACGTCGATGTAAACTTTTTGGCCAAATCAACTAACGGATTTTCGGGTGCGGATTTGACGGAAATTTGCCAGCGGGCATGCAAACAGGCCATTAGGGAATCAATCGAAGCGGAGATCCGGTCTGAACGCGAACGCCAGGCCAACCCCTCCGCTATGGAAGACGAGAGTGACCCGGTTCCAGAGATCACTCGTATCCACTTTGAGGAGGCCATGCACTACGCTCGTCGTTCCGTCACTGATAATGATATTCGCAAGTATGAAATGTTCTCTCAAACACTTCAACAGTCTCGCGGCATGGGTGGAAACTTCAGGCAAGCCGATCGTTGTGCATTTTAATATGACATTCACTGGGATAAAACGCCTTAATTGTTAATTATTATTTCAGATTCCCCGCCGACCAAGCCGGTGCAGCCTCTGGTGGAATGCCTGCTGGTCCTCCGGCCGTCAACCCTTACAATCAGGGAACTGAAGACGAGGATTTGTACTCTTAAGGACATATACTTTTCTCATGTCCTTTTTGCCACCATTTCTTGTTGGCGCGCCATTATCCCTTATTATCCCATTAATTTTTGGGGTAAATTCTTAGTTGCAATCATCTTGTACGTTGGGGATTATATTCTCCCGCTTAATCATCCCTTTTGACTTTTTCCATAAGACATGTTCGTACCACGTGTCTATTGGTTCTAAATGTTCGCAATAACATGGCTGGCTTCTCTGGCCTTTTTTATAAAAAAATACAGTATGATGATTTAAGTCGAGTGTATTCTGGACAGAATCGCTTCGAGGGAAGTATATTAAACTTCCGTAAAGTAATAGTGCGTTCGAATGTAATCAGTTTAGCATTGATCGTCACGGCTATATTAGAAATCTACTGATTAAATGTAAGTAAAACAACAAGCGTCTATTCTGGAAATATCGGCAGTAGATTTTGTGCCTAAACTCGATTAGATTGAGACTTTTGAGCATACGCGGTTCAGCACTTAGTTCGAAAAGGGGGCCTCTGCAGTTGTGCCATTACCAGACCATTCCAACGTTTCTTCTACCCAGCTCCCTTCGTGTATTTTGACGACATCTTAATCGCTAGCATAACCATGACGGAGCACTTACAGCCACCTGCTCAACGATAGCAGCAGTTTTAGATCAGCAACGTTGCAGTACCCATGCCATCTGCCGTGGTTACGTTGAAACAAGAATGCCAATTTATCTTTGATGGAAGACGTTTCCAACGTGACTGCTCGTGTTGTTTTACATCCAAAAGCCTTCACGCCGACAGAGAAGCGCTATAGTTCCTTCGGTCGTGAATGATTGACGGTTTCTCACCAGTCTTCCATTTTCGGCACGTGACCGAAGCTACGACACACTAACAGCCCCCCCTTGTATCAGCTTCCCATTCATAAACACAAAAGTATGTGGAAAGAGAAATCTGACAACTGGACTTCTTATAACAGTTTAATATCGAATTCCGCCACGTTATATGGATCGATAACCCAGTGGCTGATGTTCTTTCTCGTATCCCTAGCAACATCACGACGAAAACACCACGTATCGACTATCAAGCAACACTGTAAGCTCAGATTGGTACTTATAACCCATCTTCCACTTATGCAGCCATTCTGTTGGCTAACCCGGCTTTTACGACGCACTCCTAAAGCCAAAAAAAGTAATTACCATCATCAATAATTGGATGACACGCTTAAAACTGCCGGTGAACCGTTTCAGTTTGCTTGTAAATCAAATAGAAGCACTCTGAACGCCGTGGCTACGTTTTCGCACACCCTCCACACCTCATTTGATGCCGGGAGTTTTCTTGGACTTCTCCTCTGTTTTCAACACTATCTAAAGCTCCCGCATTCTTTCCCAACGATGTGAAGATAGCGTTGAATGATGGCTTTGAAACTATTTTTCTAATCGACGTCAACATGTAAGAGCCGGAAATGAAGCCTCCACCTCCTTGCCAAATAATTGAGGTGTACGACAAGGCGCAGTGCTATCTCCTTTCCTTTTTAATTATAGCCTTCGGTCCCCTAACGACGGACACTAATAAAATACGCGGATGACCTAACTTTATGCCATGTTTGCAAGACGAATGGTGATTCTCAACAGTCATTTTTAACACTCGGTTATCATGGAGTGATCATGTGGATGCCGCCTTTGGTAAATGCCGTCGCATTTGCTTCCTAGTTCGCCGGTTCAGGAGACTGGTTTAAGCTCTAGCCATATAAAAACCTTTGTCCATCCCTGTATAATTCCCCTTATTGGATATTGTTCCCCAGTAATTTTCCCCGGCCTTACATGTTCTGACTTTTTAAAATAATCTCGTTTTCTAGTGGTCTGCCTATTCTCTCCATTCAAGAAATTATCGTTCAACGCCACTTTAATTGTTGTTCACTAATCGCTGCTCGTATTTTAAGTGAACCCTCCCATCCCCTCTATTGGAGTTTATCCAAGTTTAAATCTCTTCGACCAATGCCTGAATAATACCGTTCAATACCCACAAGAACGACGGCTGCATATCGCAATTCGGTCGTTCCTTATTTGTCCCGATTTTTAGTTTCACCAGAGCAGGTGAAGCAGGAACTAAAAGACAATTTTCATATTTAATACTTGTTATACTGTTTTTTTTATGCTGAACGTTTTAGTCCTCGTGACCTCAATGAAGCCGCTACAATTATTATTATTATTATTTATTCATCAATATTCACCAATGACTAATCCCAGATATCACGACCACTCGTACTCACACTAATTTTAAATCCTTGTCTATAAATAGTTATGAAGATAACTCTCGATTAGTAAAACCCACAGACTCCTGTTTTACCGGTTGACACGACACAAATACCACCCACACAACACTGGCGTGTTAGTCATACCCACTTTTCGACTCTCAACACGAATATGAGGGCTGGTTAAACGTCTTTCAACCCATCATATAAGTCCATTTATGTAGCCTTAGTGCATAGGGTTATTAAGGCCAAGCTTGCTTATGCATTCCATCGCATATACATTTACTTGCACTCGTTGACACGTTGTGACTTCGTGGAACGATCGACTGGAACTCGATTTTCTCACACAAATCTCCCCCCTGAAGGCCAATTTGCTTGAAACCGTTTGTTCAGCTTGAAATCTGAAATACCGAATGCCGTCTTACTCAACCTTCGGGTCGGGAGGTTCAACAGTGTTTGCCAAACCAACTTTTATCTTACATCTTATCTTATATATTATTATTATATCTTATCTTGGCTATAGCAGGGCAAGTGGTTGACGTATTTAATAGAAAATCGCTTTTTGTTCTTCTGTTGTGTTTCCGTAGTATCTACTGGCGACGAAAAAATTCTGTGGAGCTTCAGCAATTGCGTTCGATAACGGCAAACAAACTTATTCCATTGTAAATCACCTCTTGATCACTAGGGGTCACTGGGAGGCATTGGATAGCGTTGAGGTCACAACTGCGATGTCGCCAGCTGACTACGTAGAAGCTTACGTACACTCTCTCCTTTAAATGTTTTTTCATTTAACCAGATCGAGAAAGGTAAACTGTTGTCACCCGCTACTCTGATCCTCACGACGGAAGGAGTTGCAGAAAATTTACCCGAAAAGTCTCCTCTGTTGAGGAGCACTCTGATGCTGTTTTTATACATGATCCTTTGGCTTAATGGGTCAAATCTTGGACACTGAGTTACCGAACGGGAATGTCTTGTTCAGAATCGGGGTGTCATATCTAAAACGGGAGTAAACCGACGAAGAATTAATAAATTACAATTAATTCAGAGAGCAGCTTCGTTTCCAGAAACTCGTTTAGTGCTGGAGGGCTGTTTGGAATACATTCAAATCAATTTGTCAAGTTAATACCCAGTGGGGACAGCAGAAGGAGTAAATGGATGTGGGGTTATGAGGGAGGAAATGAGATTTTGGTGTAATAACCAGGAATCCGTCCACTGCTCATCAATATAAGCTGCTGTAGGGATTAACTGAGCCACAGACACGCGTTGCCGCGTTGATTGAATAAAATTGGTCCATGCTGCATGATGAAGGTACGGTGGTGTCTCAATTTCTGACCAAACCGTGTACATCTTAACTGCAGTAGCTCTCATCAAATACGCCGAAGACCTGACTCTATGCGCTTCCGGCAAAACGAGTTAGGGGCTAGTCCAGCGGTCTTCAGAGAATGACCTTCTCCCGAACACATCCAAATGAATCTTTATTCTCTTTCCCACCGACATTCGCTTCACTCCATAATTTCGCCTCGAACTCAAAATCACAATTCCTCAGCGATGTTGTCAACGATCGATCATCGTGGGTTTCCTCGGCCTCCAATCTTCTGAGCAATCACAGTATTTTTTTTAAAATTACCTCGTTGTGTAGTAGTTTATCTATGCTCTCGATTGAACTTAGTTTCATTTATTGTGCCCTCATCGCTGCGGGCATTTAGGCGACCCTTCTCATTCACTCTAATCGATTCAGTCTCAATGTTGATCTCTTCGGCCAATACCAAGTCTGCATCGTTTGATTTTCACAAAGAATTTCGCCAAAAAGAATCAATTTGGTCACATCTTATTTGTCTCGATTTATGATTTTAACCTAGACCGATGAAGCAGGAACTTGTAGACGCTTTTTATACGTAGCATTGTTACTTTTGATGCTGAAAGCGTAGGTCATCGTTACTAGATACCAGCCATTCATCCACGCGGCCTACACACCCCCGGTCTGTGTAGACAGGTTACGGTTAACTGGGACCAACAATAGGATTGGACGAACAGAAAGGCTGCTGATTTACGGCTCCATCATAAAGGTCCGAGTGATGCTTTGGATGTCATTTCAAGCACTCTTTGCATGGAAATATGACTGAAATCCGCGAAGCCGACTTCACAAACCTCGATGGCGTCGACCGAGCCCACGCGGCCAAATAGATAAGGCCAAACGCCATGCACAACGTCCCTTATTGGCTACCTTACGGCCAATCATGATATCTTCTGCCACCTCAAGGCCAAGCTGGTCAACGCCGAGTTCACTGAAACAGGATACACGCCCCTAGTGCCATTGAAGTCCGAAAACCAAACCAATCACTCGACGTCTATTACGGAAACAAGACTGTCGTGTTGCCAGTACGGTACAAAATACTGGAAATACGGGACTGGTGGTGGTCGGCGCTTTGACCGTGTTTTCAACTTCAAGCCAAATCATTAAACGATGAAAATTCCGTTTTTTTCGAAAGATATACACGCCCACAGACATAGAATAACAAAATATACGCGAGTTTACAAGTTAGGTGGGCGGGGTAGTTCATTTTATAATCGAAACCTGGACCTTCTTATCCCAGGATTCTTGAGTGATCATCGCCGAGCACGAAACGTCGCATCTCCCCACCTTGTATGTGTGGAGCGGGGACCACCGTGGCCTCGTCAACTTCCGATCGTCCTCCTCCTCCTCATCCTCCCCCGAGCTAACCGACGACGATAGAGGCTTCTCGAGAGGCCTCCTTGATGTCGATGGAATCCGTGCCGACGGCACTCTCTCCGACTCCATGAAAACGTTGCATCCCGCAGTACGCTTCTCCATCTCGTACTCGGCTATGAGGCGTTTCGTCAAACGGGTATTTTTGATGTTGGTGTAGAGTGATGGAGCAGCTGGGGTAATTTCGATTGCTCCAAGAATGTTGGCATTGGCGATGGCGGCAGCGATCTCGGCAGACTCCTTGGGGGGCAGCAAATCAAAGGCCTTGGTGGCCCTGTCGGTCTCGTATTCGCGTACCACGCGCTCGATTATCGGATTGCATTTCAGGCTGAGGTAGAGCGTCCTCTGGGATGCGGCCGAAGCCTCCACGGACGCCACAACCTCCCCGATTTGTTTGACGTCTCTCGACATCGTTAAACTTAATTCCAGAGCTCCTCGCGTGCCTACGGTGGATTCGTAGCTCTCGATAACGCGCTGCACAAGCGAATTGTGTTGAAGGTTTTTGTAGAGAACAGCGCTGTCGCATCGTGTCGCAGTTTTCGCCAATTCATTGGCATCAGCGTAACCAATGGTTTCGGTGGCAATGGTTTCGTAGTCGGCAATGACCGCCTGGATAATGCGGTTGTGTTTCAGCGTCGTGAAGATGGACACCGTTTTGTCAGTACTTGCATAGGCTTCGGCGATCTCCTTAACCTCGTCTGCCACAACCGAGCCGACGTCTACGAGACTCAGTGTGCTCGACATTACCGACGTCGACAGATCCCCAGATGTAATGTTTCGATTGCACATGGAACAGTGTTCTCCATCTCTCCCTGACCTCGTCCGTCTACCGGACGACCTCGCCGAAGAGGTTCCCAGGAAGAAGACGTTACGGCGTTGACTCAACGTCCTCGACACTGATGCTGACATCGAAGAACTTCGCAAGTCTTCATCAGACCCGCGTTGGATCGTGATCATGGACTCTATTGGTTGGCCTGTTCCTCCAATCACCGTTCCTGGTTGCTGAGACAGCGTGCGCTGACACGTTGTGCAGACTTTGGACAGGAAATCAGCGGACTGCGATCGATTTGTTGTGCCGAGACTGATCTCGTCCTCGAAGCTGGCGTAGGCCGTGTGTTCCATTCGTGACTTATGTTCGCGAATCACCATAGGTCGGGTTTTCGTCGACTTGTTGGCTTGCAAGACTTCCAGCGAATCTCTGGGGATAATAGTACACTGGGTCGCCACTTGTACATTGACGTTGCCTTGACTGGTGGAGAATTGGCTTTCGACCACCGGTTCAAACTGGTAGTCAGGAAGGTAGGGTCGATATTTCCCATCAGTTACACACTCAAATGCGACGATAGTCTCGTCATTAGGGTCTTCATATTGGCTGGGAAGCGGAGCGTTAATCTGAATGCCAACCTCCCGACCAGTCTGCTTGATCCCTTCAAAAGGACCGATTTCTCCGGTTCGTCTGCGACCGCAATGTTGGCATGATGTATTGATCCAGTTTCCTGCAGCACTGACGAACACGACGCTGTCTCGTCGTGTTGCAGTAGTCGCCACGCGGACGGGACTACTCGGGTGAACGTCGTCGACATCTGAGGTTGTGCGCACCCTGATTCTCGCCATGGGAACCGATGGATCTTGGGGGCTTTCGTGGGCCTCATAGTGGCCCTCCACTCGTCTCGAAAGACGATTAAACGATGCTGGCTCAATACTGGCGTTACAGGATTGCTCAAGATGACAGACACGAAGTCTTGTTGCGATATCGGCCTCGGACCTCCCATAGCGGCTCATGAATGTCGCGTGGAAGACGTCTTTGCCATGCTGAACTTTAACGAGCTGCCCACTTTCCAGATTCTCCATTTCAACCCCACTGCTATCTCTAAGCGTCGCCTTGTAATCGATTCCACTGGCGCAGATAAGGGAGGCCACACTGACAGCTTGTTGACGGGATACAGCTTCCATATTCTCCATCTGAATTGATGTTACCTCTACTGATTGCGGTATCAACTGAACCCCAACTTGTGTTTCTTTGTGCACCATTTTCGTCGTAATCTTAGGGCGTGAAAAGGCATTAGCGTTCATACGTTCTGGAACAACCTGCTCCGTATAGAGCACACCTGGTCGTCTGAAGGGTTCCTCGTGTGGAATTCGGAGTTTCACCGATGTGGATCCATGTGCCAGGGCTTCATGGAGCTGGGCGAGATCTGTGCTGTGTGCGATGATGTTCTGCGAGCTGATGGTTTCTCTATTTTGCCTGTCTGGGAAGTGGTGCAGGGGTACTTCAATCGTATGGGCGTCCCGGTTAACCGAACCCGTTCCCTGGGGGCGGTCGGCCGTTTGCCGTGTGTCCGTCACATACAATTTATCTTTAGTTTGAATACCGATTTTACGAACCTCCGCCAGAGGCAGCATTTGAATACCCGAGGAGGACGTGAGAACCATCTCCATCTCCGTTGCCATGGACGCCAATACAGCAGCCACTGTGACCTCTGCATGTCGTCCCGTCTTCAGCGGAATCTCGATTTCCAGGCTGTCAACTTTGATCCGGTCCATGTGCACCTTCGTCGGGACCAATAGGGTTCCGACCTGGACAGAAATTGAAGCGCTCTTTTTCATCTGTGCACCCCCCACCGTCTGCTCTGATTGGCGAGAGACTCCCGGTTGCGATGCTGCGCATATTGATATTCTCTCTGGTGGTGTGACGCCGTCGTAAGCGCCGCTTCGCAGCTTCAATCGCATGCATGAAGCACTTCCAGCCACACTGCTTTCGGCCATTTCCGCGATGTAGTCGGACTGTTGGAAACGAACGCCGAGCTTGAGGCCTCCTCCCACATCGGCAACGCGGACCTCGGAATCCTCCGTCAGGATTGACCTCACCTGCATGTCAGTCGGGTAGAACACGTTCGCCTTGTCTCGCGAGGAATACTCCCCAATTTGACTGGCATCCAGTGTTGTCTGCTTGAGTGCGATTTCCATGGGTACGAGGACTGTGCCAACTTGGGTCTCCTCCGCAATCATAATCGGCATTTCAAGACTCCTGGATGACGTGGATCCGACGACAAATGATTTGTTTTCAGAGGAGTTCGGTCCTTGCTCTTGCACGCCGTGAACTGCCACTGTGAGGGATTCGTGGTCGGGATGACTGCAGCTAACCGCACCCTGGTTGTAAACCAACCTCTTTCCAAACGCCCCAGTCGTGTATTTGGAAGGCGAAGAAATTACGCTGGCCAGGTAAACTTTATCTTCCAGTTGGATTCCAAGATCCTTCGTGTCTTTCATATCCAGCACCTGAATTCCAGCAAAATCGGTCAAAATGGGGTCAAATTGAGTTGCAGACGAGGCCAAAACGGCGCTGACGTTAACCTCGCGTGAGCCGGTACCTGTTACAGGTATTTCCAGAGCCAGGTTTTGAACATTGATCCTGTCCATACATACCGTAGTTGGCACCAACAGGGTGCCCACTTGCGATGCGGCATTCACACCCAGCTTATTCGACACACTGCACTGATTCAAAGAGGGATGGGCCTCAACAGTTGCTGAAATACTGGCGGTGTTCTCGGGACGTGGCCTGCAGATAGAAAATTCCATCCGGCCAGCTTCTGGAGCCTGGGAGATGCTTTTCCCAAGCACCTTGATGGTAGCCTGATCGCCGAGGGAATTTGTGGTAACCTCAGTGGTGTAGCGTCCTGCGTCGCATTCAATTTCAAAACCACTTTGAGCGGTCATCACCTTGACCCCGCTAGATTCACACAAAACCGTGGTCAGCTGCATATCCGTAGGACAAAGAACAGTTTCAACACGATTTCCACTTCCGACACCATCGACCGCCGTTGTGTCCAGTTTCATTTTTTGCAAGCTCAGATTTTGTGACACTAGCACAGCTCCAACCTGCGTGGAAATATGGGACACAGTTGACCTCCTTGCCTTCGCACCTTCTTCTTCTTGACGAATAGCACAATCGCCACAGTAGAAGCACGTACTGGGACGCCTTCTGGGTGTTGCATCGATTTTCTGTCCCATAAAACGACCACCGGCTTGCATTTCTGCACAGTTCGTGTCTCTCGGCGACTGGGGAATCGATGAAACGAGATGTGTGTTCTTGTGGGGGCTCACGAAATCACCACAGGAGGCTGAGGGTCTCAGCAAGGCAGGCTGGCTATATTGATGTTCTGAGGCATCTACTGGTTCTCCGAGGGCAGTTATCTCAACTCCGGCACTCATGGCTTCGTGTAATTGTCTCAGATCGACACTCTGATCGAGTAGATTTTGCCCTGGACCTGTCGTGTACTCCCGAGTAATTGGCAGCACGTGTGTTCGCCTATCGCTTGAGCCGCTGGCTACATGCCCGTCGACTGCGCCGACATACCTTCGTCCGTTGTGCTGAATTCCGATTTCATCGACTTCTGTGATTGGAAGGACTTGAATTCCAGAGTTGGTCGTCAAAACAGACGTTAATTCGGTGGCCGATGAGGCAAGAACGGCGCTGACATTAACCTTCGCAGATCTCGACGGATTCAGCGGCACTTCCACCTCGAGATTCCTTACCCGGACTCTCCCCATTGCCACTGCTGTTGGAACAAGAACGACTCCCGCCTGGGTAGATTGCGTAACCAACGTCTGGCCATGCTGTGATCTGTAGACAGATGTTGAGGACACGCTCCCCGACGAAGGTTCAATTTGTCCAATGACGATTGAGGGTTGACAGAGTGCGATGCTGGCTGACTGCAACCTTCCTTTCCGAGTGATCGGTTTTTCATGCAGTCTCACGCTGGTTTGGCTGGATTCAGAAGATGTGGTGGTTATCAGATCTGCCGTGTAGCTGCAACCACCGAGACGGATATCAATCTCGGAGACACCACGCATTTGTGCCATTCCCACTCCCGGGAACTCTCCCAAAACCGTGGAAGTCTTCATGTCCATGGGACACAACATCTCGCCCTCCCGGATACCCTTGGGTTTCGCAACAACCTCACTTGTGTCCAAACTCATTTGCTGCATACTCAACTCTGTCGGCACGAGAATCGCCCCAACTTGCGTGTATCGTTCTACACTTTGGTTGCAAGGACTTCTATCAACCTCGACCTGTCCGATGTTTGCGTACGGCTTCGCCGTTGTCATCGTCTGACCGCTGGAGAATAGTCCGCTATCAGGACGCTGTCTGGCATAAACCGTGGTGTAGTAGGTTGGCTCATCGCTGGAAATCTCTATCTCGGTCGAAGATTTAATGGGTGAAACCGTCACGCCTCGAGTATTCGTGAGTACCTGGTCGTATGTTGAAGCTGTGTAAAAGGGCATCGCTTCCACGGCAGTGTTGCCGTGCATCGTCTGGTCTGGTTGGTTAGCTTCAAGGTCCCCATGGTGTACCTTAATCGCGCTCACTTCGAAGGATTTAGGGATGAGATTGAGTCCAACTTGGCTGGATGCATCGACCCTCTTGAAGGCGTTGATGGACGCTGCGAAAGTTGCGTCGCCGACAAGATATTGCGGTGGCTGGTTAAGCGTGAACCTCGCTGGATGGCTGGACACCGAGGTTGTGAGGCGAAGATTAGGGGCGGTCTGAAGATCTCCACAGAGGGTTCGAAGGTCCGTGCTCTGATTTAGCAGTCCCTCGGATTTCCCCTGTGCTCGTCGAGAATTTGAAATCGGTAGGACAACAACCAGGCCGTCTCTTCTGACTCGTCTAGTCGACACTGAATCATCCTTGGTGGAGGGCGATTTCACGTTTGCCACGTACACCTCATTGCCAAGTTGAATTCCCATCTCTCCTGTGCTCGTAAAATTGCCTATTTCAATTCCGGCCTTGTCGGTAAGTACAGGGGTCATTTTGATGCCTGACGACGTCACAATAGCGCTTACTCCAATATCACGTTCTCCTCGTGGAGGCAATTGTATGGAGAGGTTTTCGACTTCAACTGTATCCAAGCAAATCTGTGTCGGAACAAGAAGAATTCCAACTTGAACGCCTTCACTGATGACATGTTTTAAGGATGCCTTGACGTTGTGTGACGAAACAATTTTATTTGAGATGCTGGAAATCTCACTTTGTACAAGTGGAATGCTCATCGTGCCTCTCTTAGGTTTGTTTGAAGGGATGCTGTGCTCTTTGAGCGTAATCCTTTTTCGACTGCCTCGATCGCTCACCACCACTTCGGCGTCATATGTGGTGTTGTCAGAGACGACCTGGAAATTGTGCAACCTTGACACGGGCGTGACTACTATCCCTGGAGCATTCTCGCACAGAATCGTTGAAAGGCTCATTTCGGAGGGACAGAGGACACTACCTGCTTCAACGCGGTTGCTGCGTCGGTCCGAAAATTCCAATTGGCTGACGTCAAGGTCGATCTGCTCCATGGAAAACTCTGCTGGAATAAGGGCCGCCCCAACCTGGCTGGTCGCGTCTACCAGGCACCGATTTCCACCTGAACGCCACTGTGAACGTAAACTGCGGTCAAGCGAATATTCATCTCGTTTCACGCGTAATTTTGCCTCGTATTTGCCATCAACAGCACCAAGATAATCGTCTTGTATTTGTCTTGAATCAAAGGTCGCAGCACTTGACATTGAACCCCGTTGAGCGCCAAATCGCTTTGCCGTGCTGGCAATATTCCCCACTCCAAACGCCCTCTGCCGCCCAGCGATAACAGAAGCAGCATATTTGTGATCCCCGTGTTGAATCGCCAATTCTTCCGTATCCTTCACTCGAACTACTTCAATTCCACTGGAATCCGTCAATTCGCTTCCGTACTCGATGCCCGATGAACAAAGTATAGCGCTGATATCGACATTCCTTTTCTCCAAACTGTCGTTTTGCACCAGAGATACTTCCATGTTTTCCAACAAAATCCTGTGCACCTCCACTGTTTTTGGCACCATTTTGGTTCCGACTTGCATTCCGAACTCGACGGTCTTCTTTGTAGACTGACGAGGTGTGGTGGACGAATTTCCCGACCGAGACCTTCCACGTGGCGCTTCGACACTAGTCACAACTAGCTTGAACTGTTCCAATGAATCTGACCGCGACTGGATGGATCCAATGGTCGGCTTTAAGACCGTCTCGGCTTGCAGCATAAGATTACATTCTCTAGACTGAAGTGTCGTCGCTGTCAACGGCACGCCCTCCTTTGGCAGTCGAATCATTGGGTTCTGATGGGACCTCATTTCAGTGGAGGGCGTTCGTTTGATGCTACTCCACCAACCGTTAGCAAAGCCTTTATTTGCCGTCGAATAATCGGATGCCACCGGTTTAGAAGTGGTACCTGCAGCTGTCGCTGAATCATCCTGGATTTGAACTAGTATCTCGTCAGTGTCCTCCAGCGAACATACGTGAATTCCACTAACCTCACAGAGCTCTGTCTTCATCCTAATCTTCGATGGACAGACCAGGGAGCCCACAGTGTAAGCCGATTTCTTCTCGGCCGACGTGGATTCTATTTGCAGGTTTCCAACAGGGATACTGGCAACTTCCACAGAAATGGGAACCAGTTTAGTGCCAACCTGAACACTAGCAGTCTTCTGGGCTCTGTCGACTCGAGTCGCTGCTCCAGAGGCTTCGAAATAGCGCAACGCCTCGTCCGTGGGCGTCTGTGTATCCTGCTCCTTGGTTATCCATCCGATTTGCTCAACGAGACCGTTCTCGACCGCCCCACTCTTAGCTCTTATTGTCAATGTCTTTTCTCTCCTCGCGCCAGTCAGAAGACTGGAAACCAGTGACTGCTCGGCTACACAGGGAGTTCGCTTCCCGCCGTCGAACTGATTTGTCCCGAGAACGATGCCTGCCGGCAAGAGAGCCTGTGTCTCGTGGAAGGAGCGTGTGGTTTCCCCATTGGATGTCTGGAGGTTGAATATACCGGTTTTCGGTGGCCGACTGGTCTCGCTGGCCGCATAGCGCAGATGCGTCTCATCACAACCATCCGCCCGGCGGTTCAGCTGCATTGTTTCGACTTGTGTGAGCGCCAAGATCTGCACCCCACTGGCATCTTCCACTAGAAGTCCCGTCATTTGAACATCCGCCGGATAGAGCAGAGTTGACGCCCCGATGCTCTGCTGAGCCGGAGTGCCCTTGGAACGATCGTTGGACACAACCTCGATGTTTGCGAGGCTGACAGGAGAAACTGCGATGGCATTGGGCACAAGATGGAGGCCCACCTGACTGGCTGCGTCATTGGTGACCTTGAATATTTGCATGATTGCGTCGGAGGTGCCTGCAGCTGGCCTGGAGTCCTCTGGGACGAGACGAATGAAGTGCCTCTGGGTTAGCGACTTGCTGGAAATTGCTGCAATCTCTGATTTAGGTTGTCGCGAGCGTTTAACCGGCTGTTCGAAGGCAAGTATGGCTGAGAACTCGTCACCGATGTCACTATCATCCGCCCCGACAAGACATGTGCTGCTTTCTGTCCGTTTCGGGTGAACGCTGAAGCCTATGGTCTTAACATCCTTCACTCCAAGAAAACAGACACCCGACCCCTCGACTAACTGAGTTTTGACCTTCATCTTTGCTGGACAGGCGACTGATGTCATTCGCATTGTGTAGGTCTCCTCTTGGCCACTCTGCAGATCACGAACATCCTCAAACTCCAGCTGCATATCCTCGATGTCACAGCGGGATATTTGGATTTCCATTGGCGTCAATTGAACGCCCACCTGGACGTCCACGTCGATTCCCTGACTGTTCTCGCCGCTGAACAACTGATGTGAGACTGACGAGGAACGCGGGACAGCAGACGGCGTTGGTTTTCCCCCGATTTGCATACTCGTTCGGCGATGGGGTTCGCCGGCAGCTTCGAACTCGAGCACCTTTCGTTTAACTGAATTCGCGTAGCTCTCCTCCTTCATCTCATGAGAAGACGTTTGTGTGGGCTTATCGTCGACAAGGCTGCAGTAATTCTCCCGATGAACGGCTCTGTACTCCGTCATCTGACCACCAGAATCCGCGTTGATTTGTGTCTGTAGGTCGCTGTAGTTTCGTCGGCATTGTGTGCAAGCGTTGTTTTCCATATCTCCCAGCTTCCAATGCTCGCTTATCTGAGTTTGGGTGTCGGAGGTGTCCGCAAAGATTGGGACAGCTTTTGAGGACCCCGAACCGTTCGCCTTCCGTGTCCTTGAAGCATCACGAGCACACATTTCGATGGCAGCAAGATGTAACTGAGGCATGTAGCCCTTGGTTGCAATCACCTCGCCAATCCTTCTCTGTCCGTCCTTACCCGAGCCCATGTTTGTGGCCTTGAGGACAATTGCTGCCGAGGTTTCAAACCCGTCGAAGACCTGGTTTGGTAGGTCCTGCTGGTCCTGTCGAAGAGCTCCGACCACAACCGACCCATCTTTCGTGGATACGCGTAGATTGTTCACACCACTGAAGTCGGCTACCACCAGATCGCTCCCTTCGTACAACTCCGAGGCAAACTTCATATTCGCCGGGCAGACCAGGGACTCGACTGAGAAGTCAAAGTTGGCCTCTTTGAGCGGTGACGTGAAGGACAATTCCATATTCTCTGTCTTTATTTGCCCGACAGTCACTTCCATTGGGACCAACTTGGACGAGACCTGTGTACTGCTGTTGCGCGTGTTCCAAGCGATCAGAGTTTCCACGTGATGCGTCGGGGGGCAATATTGGGACGACGAGTCGGCATTCAACTTGGAGATCTGTGTTTCAAGGTCACCTGTTCTTTTATCCGTTAATGATTGGTCCCTTCGTTCCACATAGTCGTTCAGGTACTCCGAGAGGTCGGAATGAATACCGCGAGTGTGGAGAAGACAGCTTATTTGTGTCATGACGTCCGAGGTTTGCTGGCTCTCTGCCAGATACCCAAACGTTGCATGCTCCAAATCGGGCAGAATCCTCAGCGTGGTCGTTGCAGCCTCCGAAATCTTCCTCTTCGGTTCCATCGAGGGAATATCGATCACTTCCATAGCGGCAACCGCCTGCACAGCAATAGTCTTGCTCGAAATTCCAATTTGCGTTTGAGCCTCGCCAGAGGCTGTCTCTAGTTTTCGATTTTTCGAGAGCATCTGCTCTGAAATTCCGGGTTCGTAGAAGGCATCGGGTCGTGTGCTCACTTGGGCCTGGACATCGCGAACCTTGAGTCTCCGGCGTCCATGCTCGGAGTATGCGCTGCCATGTGCCACGCTGTCTCGCAGATGAATATTCAGGCTATCCACGTCATTAATGCCCAACACCTCCACCCCAGAACCGTCGAAGAGCTCAAGGTGTGTTCCAACGGTGACTGGACAAAGGACCTGTCCAACGCGGAAGCCTAGGGAGGAGGTCTCTGGGCGATCGCGGACTTCTAAGCCCAGATTCCCAACCTCCACCCGAGAGAGGTCAATCGCTGTTGGGGTCACACGAACACCCACCTGGCAACTGACATCTTGAACCATGTGGAATATCTGGGCCATGGCGTCGTTAGTCCGGGAGGTTGTGCGAACTCGGACTTGGTCATCCTCGCCGTACTGGGTCGATTTGGACGCCGTAATTTGGAGAATCTGTGTCTGAAGGTCATTCATGCTGGCGCACTTCCGCAAAGCCATGGCGCTGCCCGAGAAGGTTTTTCCGTCGCGATCTTTCAGGACGCCGCCGGCAAAGGTGACGCCGTTTGGCTTCTGTCGTTTGCCGCTGGGAAGGACGATCTGTTTGGCGACATGTCCATACTCTGTCTCCGTCTGCCCGGAATCCTGTTGCGAATTCGCCTCGTAGAGGTCTGAATCGGTCGATTCGAATGTCATAGCGTTTCGGTAGTCGTTGCTGACGGCACGCGGTTTCGTCAGGGGGTTTGCGGGGAAATGTTCGAGAAGGTCTTCGACGGGGTTCTCGTTGAAATCGGTGATGGCGCGGTCGTATACAAGGCGCTTCGTCTTCCAGGTTTGAACGCGGTTGGACAGATTTTTCAGCTCGTTGTCGTTTTCTTTTTGAAGTTTCCTAAAGGCAAATTGGATATACTGTAAACCAGTTTCCTACTGGCTAAGATGTGGGGGTGGGTAAACCGATTGGTCAATTTTAAAGTGTGATATTTATCAGGGAGGTGGCATCATGATTTTCATAACTACTTTATTTAGACTGCAAGGAATATTTTAAAGGAAGCATGGGATATGGGCCGGCATTAATCTCGTGCAAATTAAATGGTAATCTGCACACGCCGACATTTATTAATTGAGTAGGGCTACCCAATAAGAATATGCATGAACGCTGAACAGCTGAAAATCGCCGTAAGCCAACCAAATGACATACTCCATCATGGAAATCTCTTTTGAAATTCGCTCTCGTTCGTTTTCCACGGATTTGAGGTACATCTGCACCTCTTCGGCAGTCATGGTTACTCGTGTCTGAACGCGATCCACCTGCTCGGCCTGGTCGATGAATCGAAGGAGAGGACTGTGAAGAGTCATGAGGTCGGCGTCAGTGATGATGATACTTTTCTCGGGGGGTCGACGGTGACCTTAAAATTCGACGAATCAGAATCAGACGAACACGTTATTGGTTTTTCTACTATCAATAAGGCACGCCTTGAACTCAAATCTCTTTCATTGGTTAAGGCACGAACGACGCGATTATTTATCAAATAAACCCAGATAGATCTGAAAATATCCACATCGATTCGTACGCATTCATTCAGTTCACGCCTTATCCTGTCATACTTATAGTAATCAAGCCATTTCTCGAACTCTTATTGGATATTTTAAAGCCAATTATATATGGATTGAGGGTTTATACAAGATCCATCGACACTTGTAATCAATTATACTGTAAGGGATTACATTGAGAAAATTTCTTTATTAGTTTCTGCCCCAAATAAGTTTTTAATACCCTTCCATGCTAGCCCGTGAGTCACGTGAACACTTACTTCGACGTGTACTTGTACTCACTGTTTGCTGACATCTTATTGGCCACCGTCGTTACTACCCGTGGTGCTCTTATTAGCCTACGGTTTTGCTTTGCATTAAAAGACCTCGACTCTCAATAAGCAAATCCTTGTTCGCACATTTTTTCTGTTTTCCAGTTGTTGGGGGCGTGTGTTATATCTAGTATAAGCTTTAATTGTTGGATCCTCTGCAGGTAAGAACAGGTAAGCTGCACTTCAATGCAGGAATCCACTCGAATATGCGAGAGGCAGTGTGAGAGTTGCGATCACGATAATCTGAGAAATTTCTTTCTTTTTCCTGTGTGAATATTCTCTCAACAGCTTTTCCTATTGGATGTTAAAGGCGGGCAGCGTGTTTTGGAGATATATTCGGTTAAGAGATTATCTATTCCAAAATAGTGCGCTTTTAAGCTGAAAAGACGTACCCGAGATGAGCATTAGAGTTTTGGTGAATTGTTCCGACAAGGCGTGCAAGACACCGCCATCGAAATTCGGCGCGATCAATAAATGGTCAAGGTCGTCGAGAAATGCGTTCATTTGGCTCTCTTGTGAAAAGTAGACGTACTAAGATAGATAAAAAACATGTTTGAGGTTCCTTCGCGGCAACACACCTTCAAAATGGCGTTTCTTTGTGGCATCTTATCACGGAACCAATCTTACGTCGTAACGACAGAAGTTCTCGAAGACTTTGGTGTAGTATTTCACTAGTTTTCCCTTGATGCGTTCCAGCACGCGTTTCCAATCCGAAACACATTTCTTTTGGAGACTATAGGAAGAAGATATAAATCAATCGATAAATGATTATCGATCAGACTAATTAAGGCAATCATGCCGGTGCGTCGTGCTATCAAGGAGGAAACGGTGGTTTGCAACTGGCAATCACTCAGTGGCTCTACTGGTCTTTAGAGAAAAGCTGAAAATTGATCGCCATTTCGTCTTCCTTGAGAGTAGATGTTGAGAGAGACTAAGATAATGGCCAGTCGCTGAAAATGGATCGCCATTTCGTCTTCCTTGAGAGTAGATGTTGACCAAAATTCATAGGAGATTTTTTCAACAGTCGTTTATCGTGAAGTGATCATGTTGATGCCGTCTTCGGTAAATGCCGTCGCCATTGTTTCTTAATTCACCGATTCACTTGAAGTGAACTCAAACCGTATAAAAACCTTTGTCCACGCTTGTGTAATTCCCCTTATTGCTTAGTGTTCCCTCAGCCTCACATTTTCCAGTGTTTAACAACCCCTTGACGTTTTAAAATCATCTCTTTCGCGGGAACAGATCCAGCTTAGTCAGAGACTCGGAAACAACAACCTAGACATCTCTCCAGGGTTCTAGGGATTCGTGAACAACCATTTCCGTATCGATTCCAACAAGGATCAACAGAAACTCTCTCAGAGACTCTGCGACAATACAAGCCCAATTTTTGATGCATCAGAGTACTTCTTATTGGTCCTAAGGCAACCAAAAAGTAACCAATAAACTACCTGCTTGCTTTGAACACGCCGTCCTGATTGGCTCCCACTGGAGCGAAGATGACCGAGGGTACTTCCCGCTCTCCTTGTGTCGTCTGGACACTCCAGAAGTTCGAATTCTCGTTGCTCATCAGAAGCATCTCTTCTCCCTTGCGGATGGCGAAGTCGGGGCCGCTGAAACTAATCAGTGCCTTCACCATGACGACCTCCGGAGGTCGCCCGGGGCTATTGTTCGTGGTTCGCCCGAACACCACACGAGCCAATCGATGCTGCACGGGTCTCAGATGACGACTCGTTTCGGTCAGCTGGCACGTCTGCTCCCAGGTGCGCGCAAAGTCGCGGTAGTCGTCCTGAAAATCAGAGTGTGGAGATGACTGAAATCCTTCTTCCACGTCCAGACCTCTTCATACACGCAAACATGGTAATTGTTAGCCAGTAAAGCAATTTTTCAATTGGATGTCTACCGCTAAAAGATGAGTCGCCTCGAAGCATATTCCTACAAGCCCTTCCATTTCTTACCTATTACCAATGAAATACTTGCAACACAGTGACGATTTATAATTCTGAACTTCTGTCCATCACTAAGACAACTCTGGCGCAGAAATTCCCACGAAAGGTCACTTCTAACACCTCTTACACGGAACACAAAACCCTAAATCCTAGTCAGGCAAGGCATGAGCTAATTGGCAACGAGTGAGCCATAATCACACGACTTGATTGGCTGGCAATGCGATCACCGTGCATATCGATCTTTGCGATGTCACAAAGGGCCTCCATTCCGTAACGGCCCGTGTTCCAACTATACACAAGATCCAGCATGTGCCAATTAGAGTTCGCCATCTTTCGCTTGGTCGTTCTAGGCGTCGTCTTCTTGTGGTTGCCTAGGCGTCTAAAAGTCCTTAATCCAGAATCCCCCACTGTGCCAGCCTAACAATACTTCAGATCCTCGCTTTTCGTTAATAGAGCCATCATTATTCTCATCGCCATCAATTACAGCCCAAGCCGAGTGTCCCTGTGATTCTTTTTGGAAGTTTCAGTAGCATCCAGTTGTCTGGTTTCTCATCCGCAAGAAACATGACTCACCGTAATCTCGGATGACATCATGGCCGCCTCTTCGATGCTTCCGCTGGGGTCAAAGAGTGCCATTTTCATCTCCGCGAGTCCCATCATCTTCTCGATATGCGCCTCCACCTCGTGAACCATGTGGTAGAACTGAAAGGCGTTCAAAAGATGCCAGTATACCAGTCTTGTTGCGAACACGTCGATGCCCGCTCACGTCACTAACAAAGTCGAAAATCTCACCTGTTGATAGGCCGCAGCGTCCTTGAGGTGGGCCTGCGTAATTGACGAGAGCTGAGCCACATACTCCCAGCAATTCGACACATTCTCCGTCAACGCCTTTGAAACGGGGAGAAAAATAAATTAGTTTGGATTTTGCAGGTCATGTCGCAGCCTTCCTCTGTTTTGTCTGTCTAGCTAGACGTTCGGGTGTGTGACTTTCGGAGAATATTCTGTCATTTGGGCTTGGTGATCGTGGCATGATGATTTTTAAAGCACTATACAGCCCACCTTTTTCACGAGGTCTTAATTGGGCATGTGCCTACCCTTGATTAATTATCTTTCCACCGTGCGTTTATCTTGGTTGATTCTGTTTGAATCATTTAGATAAATCCCACAAAACTTTATTGTTTCGGTTACATATCCCTTTCTCTGCTTAATTTTAATTCCTTGTTTTAATGAGCCAATTCCCTCTCGGAAATGGCGTTAAGTTTCTGTCAAGTAACCGCATACACAATCTCGTTGAGACAGCATACTATAACTGGGAGTATATTGAACCCCATCGGAAGTTCGCCGTTAAAGTATGTTACCATCCTTTGCTACACTATCGTTTAGTAACCGTACTCAGAGCAGTACGCGTATTCTTCCAAAGGTCGGGACGTTGGAAGAGGTTCCACCAATCCTAATTCGACTAACTTGCAGCTGTGAAACAACGAATTGCTAGCAAAGGCGAAACTAAAAACAATAACCGCTTTACTTGTGACGCATTAAAACATTTAAGTCAATTTTTCCCGGGTCGCATGAAATGTGGGCTTTAACAAATGTCATTCTGCAATTGTGATTTCTGTCTCGTGATTGGTGGGTATTCGTTTAATCGACCAATAATTAGTTGCAAAGGATAGTCATTTTTACTTGCCTTGTTCGCAAAGACCGTTTCTGGGGCTGAATCGGGCGTGCTTGCGTCTACAGCAGCCTGTGTGACCTGGCAAGTTAGTTCCTGAAAGTTAAAACATTTGTGATTGGTTGAAAGAAAGAGAGTTTGGGCATCGCGCATGTTGAAGGAGATCAAAGCTCTCCCTGCTAACCGTAAGATGTCCTTCGATTTTCGTAATTCTTTTCAGATAAGCAAGTACATCGGCATTGAGCCGAATACTGTTTTTGAGATTCTCCACGGGTTCAGAGAATTGGGGGATGTACTCGGGCTTCTGTGATAAAACAATAAATATTAAGAGGCTGGAAACATAAGGTGCAGGTAGGACAAGGCTACATCTCTTCGCTTACTTGTTGTATTCGTTCTTCTAGAAAAAGAAGGCCTTCAAGATACTGTTCCTGGCGAAGACGCTCCTTGTCAATCGCCGAGTGATTAACTCCCACGTGAAGGTCAGTTGCCGCAAGCTAAAATAGTTTGGCCATAAATACAAATATTTCGATGGCGGAAATTGTGATTGGAGCAGTTGTGTAAGTGCGTTGGCATTAATAATTAGAATGAAACAATAGCAATCGTAGGTAATATCGATCGGAGGTGTGTGTGTGTGTGTGTGGAGAGGTTTAGTGTGATACGCAGCGGTGTTTTATCTCGGCAGCCGGTTATTTTGAATTTTAAACAATACCCAGCATGCGCCACTATTATTTATATCTATTCAGCCAAGACTTAAGCAACTTTCTCTCTGTACAAGCCCCCAGCGAAGGTCAGATTGTGGTAAGAACCTCGAACGCGAAGAGCGATACAAGTGGTAACACATTTCTAGGAGACTGTGCAACAACTTAAGTCTGGGGGCTAGTATTTAGTTTATATTTTAAACTATTTTTTGTCATTTATGAGAGCCTGGTCAACTCATTAAAGGTAAACTGACGCATTTTCCGTGTATCACATTTGATTCAGACTCAATCAGGAGAATTTAATCGAATAGCCTCCGTTTTTTTGTGATACAAAAAGTGGGACCAATTGGCTAAATTCTATCCAGGTTGTGTGGTTAGTTTCGAATAATGGTTAGTCTCAGTTTCGATTTGACAAACTCACCTGAAAGTTTTTCAGCTCGCGATCAAAGGACTCTGCTCCAATAAAAAACAAAAATAGTGTAGACCTTTTGTGCACTGTGACAATCAACACACTGTGACTAGCACAACGAAACCCCATCCGCACCATAAGAAATACAACGTTTCTAAACGCATCGTGGAATTATAGACCTTGAAATAACGAGTTTCCCTTTTCGAATTGTCCAATCAATCTCCGCGCTATGTGTTTGACTGCAGTCGCTTGAACGAGGACTCGAACACATTATATACCCACCCGTCAATATAACATGCTCAGGAGGGCGGCTTTCCATACAGTTATGATAATGACAGATTAGAACACAGATTTCTTAACATCCATCGAATTGAATCCTCTTACGTGATTACGATATTTGTTTATTTGAAGATTAATAGGTTTTAGACGGTCATCTACGCAATTGATGTTCCAGTACAATACCCAATAGTCTTCCTCTATAAATGACATGTTCGCCGATACTACAAGTTAGCAACGTTTGAAAACTGGAGAGCACTGATTGCACTTACCCGAAGACATTGTCGTTATTGATTGAGATCGTATTTATCCGCTTATCGTCAGCTTGATTGGGTGTTACCAAGTTGTCTGATCGAAGAATAGAGCTCAGTATATAGATTGCCGGTTTATAAGTCTTTTTGTCAACGACTGCTGATGTGAAAGTAGGTTTTGGAGCCAATAGCGGGGTCATTTAAGAGTAATCGGTGTAGGTGTGCTCATGAGCTTCAGTAGATTAGCCAATGGGCTGTCACGCTGCTGAATGAGTAGCACTTGAGTGGGCGTTCATTCTTAGCGGAGTCACCAGCGCAAGGCGACGATTTCCCTTTGATGATTAGCCACCTTGTTATTGAGGATAGAGAAATAAATTTGTCAGTATGGATCCAATTGACGCCTTAGTAGTATGGAGTACCTTAAAACAGGATCTGTGGTTTATTTTGTCTCCTGTAGATTTTGTGAATAATATTCCTTCCGGAATGCTCTCTAAATGTCACACCCTCTATGTTCTGAGGTAGGTGGAAAAAATCATTCGGAGCAACAATAATTGTCATCTTATGTGTTTGAGTTGATCTGCATTGCCGACACACCGAAAAGCATATCAGAAAGCTGAGGGTAGAAAAGTACTTTGAAGTGTGTGTCACCAGGTTGTTTCAAACATTTTGATTATTAAGGCGACTGGCATAGAATTTAACGGTTAAACAACCACCAAGAGGCATAAGATGCAGCAATAGATTCGTCAGTTTGGAAAGAACTAAGATGGTTCACAACATTGATGATTTATAGAAAATCCGTGTTACACAATGTATGCATACAAATTGCACGATTATCTTAAAAATGATCATACGACAAGAGCATAAATCCACTTTCAAATAAAAAAACTAAATTATTTATTATTTTGTCCCGTGACGACTTACGTTTTGCATATTGCCACGCTAACGGCATTGAGAATTGATAGGGTGGTGGCGTATTGAAAGCACATCAAAGACTCCAGGCCACGTGTAATATCTTATAACAACCGCAACGTTATTATCTGTATAGGATGAGTTGCATTTTGTGCAATTCACGAAACTTAAGCGCACGTCGCATGCGGCCTCTTAATAAACCAACGTCAATAATAATAATAATTGTAGTGTCAAGTACTTGCTTTACAGTGACATGCTAATAGGATCAATATCACATAATTGCTATCCTATCCAATCTACATCAAACCGATAGAGACAGTCACAATGGCGTTTGATGTAATAAAATAATTGTATTTTGAAATTATTTAAACTCCAATAATTGAACCATCAAGCGCGCGAAAAATTATTGAACTCCAAATCGGGAATGTTTGCCAACTTTCCTAAATACCATTAAACAACTGGTAGAATTCTAGTTGATATAAATACTGAGGATGTATTGTAACTGATCGTTTTGGATGTTGACTTTTAATGTGTTTAAATAAAGTGTTCAGCCATAAGGATAATTGCGCGCTGGTTGTGATCTTTTATTTTGCTCGATTTTCTACAACCGGTCATGGGGGATACTGAAAAATTAACCGATGTTGATGTAAGTTTTGACTTTATCTTGTTAAATTTTACTTTTAACCACTAGCAATATCTATAGTTTTGTTTTTTTCAACGCAGCTTCTTAAAGTCAGGTAGAATATTCCCAGTATATTATACGGTTTCTTCATTGTTTTCCGTTATATTTCCTTATTTTTTCAGGGTAAGCCTCTTGGAGAACCCCTTATTCTCCGTCCACCTGTTGGGGGTGATGCATTTAAGGGTCTAGGTGCATACAACAATGTCACCACTCGACGCTCTGGTATCTGCTGGCCGCGTAGCGTTGTCCTTCGCATGATGATAATTTCTAGCCTGTTGGCGTGCATTGCTGGCTGTGTGCTCGTCATTTTCGCTCTGCACTTTTCAAATCCGTGGCCTTGGAGACACACTCGCTCACGTGAAGTTAATGGCTTCTGCTATGCAATCACCCCGTTCTCTGGCATCGAGATGGGCGAGGACTTTGCGATTGAGCCAACGGCGCTGATGGCTTCTCATGGTTCGGTTGCTGGCTTTCCTGCAGCTACTATTTTCCACTTACTGGGCGATGATGGCATGACCATTTTGTACTCTGATGGGGCCTGCTATACCTACCCCATGACTGCCGATGTCGCCGAAGCTGTTGAGGCGGATAATTCGATGGTTGATCGTATTGAGGTTTGTTAGCGATCGGCAATCTAATGATTATTCCGAAACGCCTTTATCAACGATGTATTTTTTCAGCAATCCAATCACCGTATCCAAGTGAAGTCACCGTTAGTGTCCCAGGTCTTCGCGATGTCTCCAAGCAACGGGGAACGTGTTCAGATTCGTCACCAAATTGCCGAGTCGATGTGTCGCGATAGACCTATATTCCGTCTTATCGAAATGGTCATGGAACGGGCTTCAGTTACAGTGGACCCTGTAAGACATTTACATCACAATTATGATTTCCATTCACCGTACCTCATATATAGGTAATTTCTCCCTAAAAGCGTTATCAATGCATCCTAAATGCGGCTCCGTGTTTACCTATCATGCACTAAGTCTCGATCGATGAACCCAAGAGCAGAAGTCATGGTGGCACTGCGGTTCATAGAAAGTAAATGCGTTTTTTGCTGAGTGCCGTGTACTTTAGCGATTTTCGCAGGCGTGGATTGCGGACAGTATTAAACATGTGGACGAAGTTAAATCTCTGGTCCAAGAAAAGTGTTGCGAACAAAATTTCTTTAAACCAGCACCTATTACTGCGGACCTAACATCCCCTTTTTCCGCTACGTCATTCCCTTTTTGAAAATCGGTCTTAATTTGATTGTTTTGAGTGTGCGAATTCAGTTTCTTAAGCGTATTGTTTTTGGTAACAATAGTACTGGAAACTGGGCGAACTGTAAATGGTTGGGCTCCTATCGGAGATCAATTTAGGCCCAACCAAACCTCGGACCCAAGATCTCGAAAATAACGGAACTAAAAACTTGCAATCAACCTCACGGACAAATCTCGTTAAAATGAACAACTATCTGACGAGGTAGATCAATTGACCCAGTGGAGTAACTGTCATAATAGTGATATTAGTATTCGCTTTATTGTGGTGACGAAGACAAATATATATACAACAAACACAATCGATATCCCAGGCAATAGCAAACAATATTCTTTTCAATTTTCATATTTGTGAAATGTTGATGTCCAATAATTTGCTGATTACGATTAATATTAATAATACGGTAAAACGAAATAAAAAATAAGTTTAGTTGCATAAACAGGAACCGGTTGCGTTTGTAGGTATTTAGAGACTTTGAATGGCTTTACATCCAGCGCTTAACCATGCAAATTGTCCTAGAGCTTTCTAGAATTGCGCCCGTTTCTAATTGCACCATAAAGCCCAGCTTGTTTTTAGTCACGATTTTTATATTGTCTTGATGAGTCACAAAGTTGGACACTTGTGTTGTCTGGCGTCGTCTCGTGGTTTCAGTTAGTCAGCGCCTGTCCGGTTTTCTGTGCAACGACTTCCGTGTCTTGGGAATCGGACCAGTCTGCCTCATCCGTGTTTGTGTCGCCACATTGGCCCCTTTTTTGTTTTTAATTTCGGGAGGTATCTTCAATCCTCATATCATTAAGAGACTGACTCGACAGCTTCCTGGATGCGTAGAGGCCGTGAATTGGTGAACCGTTGTTGCTATTTTGAGACGTGTGAGTAATGTTGTGTGTCGTGCCATTTTGAATTGCGCCCCTTTTCCGAACCGATTTTCTCTTGTCTGGTTGGTGGAAAAGCTGTTGGTGGGCGTCTATGACCCAGACAGCGAGTGTGTCTGGGTTGTCCTATAAAAAGCGTGGATCCTGCAACCTGGGTCCCTGTTGGTTAGCACATCTACCGCATCGATATAAGGACGTCTGATTGGCCCCAACATTGCCTAATCGCCGCTTTTTTGAGAATATCCATTGGAGGTTGTTGATTTGACTGCGAATCCGTCAGATTCGCTCTAATTAGAGCCCTTTTTAAATGCCATACTATTTAAATTAGCCAATTTACCTCTTAGGGTGACTGGGCAACTGCATCCACCAATCACCGTCTTACCGCGATACCTTGGCGGTATTCCACAGTAGGTTGTCCAATCGATCACTTCGCCGCCCACCTAACTCCTGCTTTTGGCCATACACAAACCCGACTACTGCCCTTAATTTACTCGGTGATTTCATCGATTTTTTTAAACAAATTAAATTAGGCTCACGCGGTGTAAACATGGCCTTTTCGGGTTGCCCTGGGAACGCCACCTGTGAAAATACTCCCGATAATCCTCATGGCAACACCCATAATGCCGGTTTATCCTCTCTGGAGGCAAAACTGCCGTCAACGAAATTATTAATGAATGGCGGCCAGATCTGTCCACCGTTTTGATTGTACGGGATAGTGCGATTGTCGTATCCGCAAAATCATCGCTGCCTTGAGGGGATCGGTGACAATTGCGTTGTTAATACCAAGTCTGTTTTTTTAAAGAAAGTCGATGCAGCTATTTGCACTATAGAGATGTCTCTCGTCGACTTGCGTCGAAGATCACACATTTCCTATGTTGCCGAAGGATATGCCGTGAATAAATACAGTCAGGCGAGAGTATATCTATTCGAAATGAGAAAATAGAGTTTAAACCAGAAACAAGTTCATTTGTAAAGTTGAGAAAACCGGCTTTCAATCACATCAAATTTGTGCGAGGCGAATCCCTGGTCTCAGCAGGCGGTCTACTTCCAGATGCGATGGCCGGAAAGGAGGTGGTTCGGTTCTGCCACCCCCCGAAGTCTTGCTGACCTAGTTGGCCCATTTGGGTAGACAGCGATGAGTCATGTTTTATTTTAATGTTTTGCAGACCCCAGCCGGCGCCCCAGAAACTGGCTGCCCCAAGGACTGCCCGGCTGGCGAGAGCCGTGACGGTGGCGATGTGGTGCGCCAGGTCTGCCGCTGTCGCCCCAAGGAGTCTGCCCCGGACAACTTCCTTCTGCCCGGTCCATCTCCCCCCGCCGAGGGTGAATTCGGAGTTGACCGCGATGGCGATAGTGGCCCCGATGATTTCGTTACCGCATTTGACTTCGACGATGATGTCGACGATGATGACGACCTGGATGAAGACGACGAGGAGGAGGAGGAGGTCGATGCAGGTGGGTACATGAATGTAGCAAACAGAATAACTTGAATCTTAAATACCTCGCTAGCTAAGTCTATTTTCTTGCTGACTACGACGGTTACAAAGGGACTACGGAAATTTCTTTGGAGGGCCAACGGTAGCAAACGTGATCAGAATTTCTCCTCTCGAGACGGCATGTGATCGTCGTTTTTTTCAACTGTGACGGTAGAGAGTGATGGCGGCGTCATTTTAAGGGGTCAAATGTCGTGTGATTGGCAGTAGACGAGGTCACGCGTGTCGGTGACCACTTAATGCGACCCAGGAGCCACCGCTGTTCCAAACGATTTGGGAATTGCTGCTTGCATGCAAGATCAATCAAATGAACGCTGACAATTCGTCCTTGCTACAACCAACTTCAGGATTATCGCACTGCCAGCTTGCGCTACTATCCCTCGTGTCATCTCCATTTCTTAAACAATTGAGGCGAAAGAAGGAACGGCTATGTCACTTGGGCAGATATCGAGAAATTAAACCCATTTCGATCATGATCACAGCTGAGGTAAATCGGCTCAATCAGAATGTAGTGGATGAGTTGTTAAGAACGCCAATCTGCCTAGATTGACGGGAAACCGTCGCTAATATCCACCAAGTGGACCCCAACACATTGATGCTGTTTATCTTCAAATTCGTCCACCTGTTTGATCTCTTGATCCCGGGACTTTACTCCACTCCTACGAATCCTCTCCTTTAGCCGTAAAGGGGGTATTTGTGGATATTTTCACATCGTCTTTCAACCCTTTATTCCGCCCCCGCATTCTATCTCAACTCTGAAAAAGATGACGTCCAAGGATGGTAGATAAATATTTATCTAACAAGATTCGGAAACCCAGCGACCTGCTGCAAGGCGCTAATCAAATACGCAGACGACCCAACCTTCTCAACAGCTCGGGCAGGCGATAGCTGAGTTACTCGGGTGTTTTTCGGAGAATGGCCTTCTGCTGAACGCATCAAAATGCAATGAAAGACCGTTTCCGAATATAGTCACTTTTTAGCTGCTTTGACCCAGTGACTTCAATTATTATTTAAAAGAACGCGCTGGTCAAACACTGACTCTCAACATTCACATAATGTGAAATATGTGATAATCTGGCCACGTCGAGCACGCCATAATTAGCATAATAGTGTGTCCTTTCAATCCCACGCCAATGTCTTCTTTCTGCAGCTCTGGACAAAGAATTGGCCCAATTCAGCGAGGGTATCGCCGATTCCAATGCCTGGATTCCCGAACCTGATGGCGGCGAAGGTATGTCGAGGCTGTAGACGAAGATAGGAGTCGCTTTAGAGCTGTTGTTGTTGTTGTTTTGCGTAGGCAGACTTCGTGGGTATACGCGGTGGACCTTTGATATACTTCCAAAGGGGGAGGGTTGTTTTATTGTTGCGCTCATCTGGGCAATCTGCAATTTAGGCAGCCTGACGTTCAAGTGTTGCTCTGTGGTATTGGGTATCCATCTTGGCACTGGAGAATCCTCCCCCGGCACAAGAATCTCGTTGAAATAATATCCATGAATCCGTTTTGGCCTTAATCGGGAGAAGGTGGTCGCAGTGCTGTTTTCATTAAACCAACGAATTAAATTATTCCTCTCAAACAATCGCCATTCTAATTTGAATCGAATTTCGTCTTCCTGTGTGTTTTAAAATTGCTTACACCGTTCGAATTGATTGGATTAATTATTTTATCAAAATTCTTTAGTTGCAGCAAGACGCCTCCGTCGCTCGATAGAAGAAATCCATCACATCAAGACCCCCGTCGCTGGTAACAATATCAAATAATCTTGCTACTCACAAACATTAAGTAACAATTACAATGAGCTATTTTTTGTTCTGTAGTTCCATCTGACTGCAAGGTAGAGAAGCAGATTCTGGGAGCCGTCATTCCAGGCGATGTGAAGCACAATCTGCCTATTTTAACAATCGTCAAGTGTTAGACGTCCACGGTCTCCCCACGCATCTACAACAACTGACTCCACTTGTTCTACTGTTCCTTCCCTAGTTCGTGCTCACCTTCAAGACTCCGTTATTGATTCATTTGCGTTAATCAAACACATTTATTTACACACTTAACGGATATTTAAATCGAGCATGTTACCGGTTCCTCTTTTGACTCTATTACTACTATACAATAAATAAGACCTTCATAGGTGTGCCATTATTTGTTGGGGGTCACCAGTGGTGAAGCACGATTAGTTTGAAAATAAAACGCTCTTAGGTGACAGAAAGATGGTGCCAACGATTCAAGGGGTTACTTTCGGAAATAATCGATAAAAGCATGCAGGAGCTGATAGAGACTGCCAACCTGGATGAGTCTAATGAACGCTGTCAATTGTATCAATGAATCCGTGTTGGTCTCTAGCTGGAGAGGATGGACTCACGGAAACAACTGCCTGGCTGCTCCTTCCGTGGAAACTCTTCTTGGAGATCAATGCATTCACAGTCCATCTACGTCAAGGGCAAACCAACTTCCACATATCGGGGTTCCACGAGTCTCCACTGCGGTTAGACTAAAGTCCTGTTTTGTATTCAAACGGCGTGTATCCGATGACAAAGGTAGTCCGAACTGCCCTCGCTTTGCTTCCGCCAATTAAAAACATGATCATCACTACTGGAACCTCAATCAGGCCAGATCATGAAACTAAAAAGGGCCCTTTGTCAAAATTCCTTGGCGTTATTTTCACCAATCGGTTATCATGGAGCGATCATGTGGATGCCGTCTTCGGGAAATGTCGCCACCTCTGCTTCTCAATTCGCCGGTTCAGGACACTTGGTTTGAGCTCTAGCCGTATAAAAACCTTGGATCACGCCTGTATAATTTCCCCTTATTGTATATTGTTCACCCGTGATTTTCCATGGTATAAATATTTCTTACTTTTTAACCCTCCGTAGACTTTTAAAATAAACTCGTTTTCTAGTGGGCTGCCTATTCTCTAATTTCAAGAAATTATCGTCCAACGCAACTTCAATAGTTGTTCACAAATCGCTGCTCGTATTTTAAGTGACCCCTCCCATCCCCTCGTTTCAAGTTTATCCAAGTGTAAATCTCTTCGACCAATGCTATATAGGCTAAACCGTTCAATCCCCACAAGAACGGTGGCATAACGCAATTCTGTCACTCCTTATTTGGTCCCGATTTTTGGTTTCACCAGGGCAGGTGAAGCAGGAACTAAAAGACAATTTTCATATCTAGTACTTGTTATACTGTCTTGTTTTATGCTGCAGGTTTTGATCCTCGTGACCACAATAAAGCCGCTACAATTATTGTTGTTATTAACACACAGTAAAATATAAGAATCATTCAGAATTGTAGAAATAAAACGTATCAGGGAATCATATAACTTGGATATGTCCGCTCTGTAGTGTTAAACACTATTACGGACTTGCAGATTTGATTATGAATAGACATTAGACAGAATACTAATAATGCTACTAATATTCGCTTTATTAAGGTAACGAGGACCACAACTTTCAGAATTGAAATCTACAATATGCAAAAATGCTACAGGAAGCGACGACTATGCGTAGAAAATGCAAAATAAGTTAAGACGAATAAAATAAATAACAAAGAGGTAAATTTACTAGAAAGGAAAATGTAACCCACGAAGTATACATATATTCCATAGCGCTAGCAGATAGCCTGCTCGTTTTTTTAAACAATCGAGATTGATACACATCTTCTCAGTGTAGCGTGCCGTGTCCTGACTGAACAATTCTTAAATATGATGGCAGTTAGCTTATTTGCGAAATTGGCGGTGATATAGAGATTTGCACTTTAGAACTAACTCGAATCCACTTACATCAAATCGTTGATATTTACGGTATCAGAGGAGAATATTTCGTGAATAAATTTCCTAAGTCAAGGGTAAAGTTTGCCAAACAAGAATGTGAAATCAATACATTTTTTAGCACTAGCAACTAGCCTGTTTGATTTTGACCAATTGAGATCGATACACGTCTTCTTAGTAAATGGTAAATCCATAAGAAATCGATTGGTTAAGGGTTTCAGGGCAATGTGGAAGAAAGGGTCCGTTAAATATCCAAAGCAGCAATAAAATGCACACCAAAGTTTCACACCCATGCAGCGCATGACATGGCATTTCGCTAGATCATATCCCACTAAAATGTTATTTACACACCCTATTAACAATCCATATTGTCCCAAGATTCTCATTTACCCTCTCGACCAAACCTCTCTATCAACGCAACAAATAGCTAAGGCTTCTTTCTACATTCCTAATATTTAATCTTTAAAACAATTACGGGAAAGTGATTTAGATGGGACCCATTGTGAAAGTTCCAAATCTACAGGGTACGGTGTCGTAATAGCGAGATTTATTAGCTGAGGGAAGCATAACGATATGTTGAAGGAGATTAAAATTGGGAAAGAATACGTTTTAAATACTTCCTGTTACGGACTATACCGGAAGAGCTATCAGCATCGACAAAATTCTGAAAACGTTTCTCGTCTGAATTGTGGGCGGCATATTCAGTAAGCGCCCAGAAATTCGAAATATGCAATCACTTTATATTTCGGAATAGCATGAGCTAATGCGGATGCTAGTTACCCTAGGGTGATTTTGTGATACACAATTTCGTGTTAGTTTAAAGAAGTTGTATCCACGTGTTACTGCGACTGATCTAGTCAATTCTATCAAAGTGGGTAATTCAAGTACACTTTAACAAACCATTCAGGAAGCTAAAAATATGGTGCCCAAATCATGTTACTATGCAGAATAAGCTGCCAGGTATGAAATAAATAATAATGAAGCAAACGTTCATCCGCCCAAGTATATAAAGTTTTGCAGACGCTTAATAACACCAAGCAAACGGTCCCATAGACGACTAAGCTGATGTGAAAAGTGTGGAAAAAACTAAAAAGTTTGATCAGGATACCAGTAGGTTTATACCGATGAAGTGAGGTGGGTTTTGGGTGGTGAATATTTGCACGAATGTGTAGCTTTAAGGCGATCTGTGGTTAACTTGTCCACAGAAAGTGTGGCCGTGTTCTACAGTATGATTCACGGTTTGATTGAGTATGCTTGGATAACCTATTTGACGGAATAGTCTGAATGCTGGTGTCTGCAAAATTCGCCTGGCCAATTCGGGATAATTTTCGGACAGTATGAGACATTTTCGGTATTGTGTGAATCGTTTTCGCGAGTTTATGTTTGACTTGGGGGAAACTTCGATTTTTCACAAAAACGGGAAAAAGAAACACGTGATCCGCGAGGGTAGGGTTCGGTTCACTAAGTTGCAGCATCGTCATGACAGTCAATCGAATTGTCCATCACTATGCGCCGATGAAGGGTTCGAATAAAGGTTGGCTTAGTGTGCTTGGATTACCCATTTCGCTAGAAGTTTCTGGGATTCAGCACGGGTCACCTGAGCCAAAGCAGCGCTTAGCAGAGTCCTGTTCATCACTTCAACAACCCCCTGGTTTTGGGGCTCTGTGACCTTCGCGGTTAATTAATTTCTCTCAATTTTACCTTTCCACCAAATCGGCCAGTCGTTCACAGTCATGTGACCTTAACGTGGGGCTCATTACACCCCCTTCGTGAAGCCGTTGTTCTTTTTTGCAAACTAATGTTCGCTTTTTAAGGTCACGAGGACCAACACTTTCAGCATTAAATTTACAATAAACATTCTATGCAAGTCTTGACAGGTTGATGTCGGGTGATCAATCGTTTTGCTGCTATGCATGCATATTTGAGTTAATTTTAACGTGTTTACGTGTCGTCCCGATGTAACGTATTTCAGACAAGCATTAAATAGGTTTAAATCGATAAGGGGTAACATGAGGTAGCGAGTGTGCGAAATTCTGAGGATGGGGTTGGTGAACCGCCGGTCAATGTAACCAACAATCATTGGATATCGCTTTGAGAATTTGATGTGTCTCAGGGGGACATCAAAGTAATGGTTGTCTAGAATCTCCCAGCCCGGAAGTAGAGTAAATCCCACGTGCGGTATATTCCTATTTCACATAAACACGAAATGGAACGTTTCCTGTAAATGACAAGATTCTTTACAATTCGTCTTTCCAGTGGTGATGTGGGGAAAAACCGAGCTGTAGTCGGTTCTTCGAGTAATTCCAAGCCTGTCAAGGCTTGTGAGTCGAGAGCTCCAGTTTTATGACAGACTAGACGACGAGCTAGAGACATAGAAGAATGGGGACATCTTGAGGTCAAGAGGGGTTAAAATTAGACAGCGCCGTGAGAATATGGAATCTACATAAAGGTGTACGGATACACGTGCGTAGTCATGAGCCAAATTTAGGTTTTTAGGCAACCAGTGACGACATTTAAGATATTTAAGATGCTACTGAGTTTTAATCATTCAAATTTCATTTATTTGGAATTTCCACGTATGCAAATCCTATTTTGTTCAATTGCGAGCGTATCACACGAATAAAATTCAATTGCTACCGAGACTAAGACGGCACTAATTGGATGAAACAGCAGTCAAGGAAAAAAAATAAATCATATAAATTTTAAATAAAACGGCCATTACTTTTGCATCGAAGCTTTTCGTGAACACAACTCAGAAGGTGGAACGGACCCACGCGAGCCGCGTAAAAATCGATATTTTTGAAAACGCACGTGGGGACAGGGTGTAGCCTTCCACACAGAGGCATCCATGGCTTATGTTAATGCCCTTTCCGTTAAACAGAGGTAACAAATCACCCGACAATTTTTCGAAACAAGTCAGAAAATCGAGATTTCAATCGCAGCCGAAAAACGCAGCAAGACAGCGTCAGCTTCGGGCTAAAAAAGATCTTGGACTTGAAGACTTGGATGATATTTGGAATTATGCTTGCAAGGAAATCCAGTTGAGTCTTGAGAACGCAAAGCACAATCCAAGAATCACTATTTTCGACCATCCCGAACCCCCAAAGAAGGTAAAAAATCTGTTCGCCCTTTTGAAATTGGACGCATTTGAACCAACCAATCCAGTCACGCGTAAACCCATCCCATTAGTGGGCGGAAACTTCACATTTAAAGCCCGCGGGAACTCCACTGATAATTTAAAAAAAAACCTCCAACGAATCACACGCCAAACAATTGAACAGCAAAAATTGAACGATTCTGGCGTCGTACTAAAAGATTACTTACCCAAGACCAAACGAAACCTCATCAATACGCTTTCCGAAATCGACGAGTTTTCGACCTATTGTGCTCCTCTGAAACCCCCCATGAAAAAAAAACCTCAAATCAAGAAACCCTATCGTCGTCAGATCCAGAACATAGACGTGAAATCACCCAGATCAAAGGTCAACGCCTCCAAAATAACCGAGAACTCCCAACCCAATGGAGATGACATTTCACTCCCAGAACACTCGGAATTGCATACCGTAGGCAGTGAGATGAGCGACCTATCAGAACACTGTTTTGTTGGCGAGTCTTTTCGGGGCGATCAGCGAACATCCCGATCCAAGAGACCACGACGTGCTCGTAAAGCCAAACCCGACGGCATCACAAAGCGACCCCTAGTAAGCACAAATAGAGGGGTTTCCAGTTCTCTCGCACACAAATGTCAGGAACCTCCAAAATGGGTTAAACACCAACCGATTAAGGTCAAACTTTCTCTTTGGAAAACGGAGTGTGTTTGTCATGACGCCAAGACAGAAAATTTACTTTCTTTTGTTCGTCATCGGTCTGCATCTCTTCACAGTTTTAGTAAACAGGGTACAGTGGTTTCCTACGTCTTCAACGAAGCATCTTTAGTTATCTACAAGCCCAGGCGGCTATCCCTCAAGTCTGGTGATGTAGACGTTGAAGATATCACCAGAGCTGGAGCCCCGTTGGATGGGAGGCCACTGGTAGGACCGCACGATTTAAGATTTGATGACCTCACGAGTCAGCCCATTTTTCTTGAAAGGTCAGACGTCTTCCTACATTGTGAGGCCATTATTGTCGCGGACGACCCAGTTGCCACCTCTTCGCTGCATGGAATATCGAATTTTTTTCGTGAACAAATGATCACATGGTCGCTCACCCCGACCATCATACAAGATCACCTTGCTGTGACCCCACAATGTTGCTCACATCTCCTGGAGCCCCTGGTGGATCAATATTCTTTAGGGTTCTCCCAGATTACGACAGAAGTAGCTCCTTCGGTTAATTCTCGAGCGTCAATGACGCAGACTCCACCAATCGATGCGGCTGCTGTCACAGCCGCGTATGTATCACGTCTGGTGATCCACAGTTTGAGCGAGGCCTTGCCACTGCATCCACTGCTTATGCAACCCAGACGGGCTATTGCTGCATTCTCAATTGTTGACAGTCGTCGATTCCATCCGACCAAAAGACCCCGAGTGTCTACTAACTGCCCAGAGTGTTGTGGCCCAACAACGCTTGATGAGGAATCCCAGACTCTTAGCCAATCAGATGAGGATCAATACTTAAAAAATCTGAGCTGTTCAACCACGCTCGGCAACCACTTCGAACAACCTTGTCAGATGGAAATTATCCGAGAGCAGTCGAACTGCACTGAGATGAGTGTCTCGATAAGGGGTTCTGAGGAAGTTGTGCTACTTTGCCAATCAGATGAGGATCAATACTTTATACACCTGAGCAGTTCAATCACTCACGGCAAACAATTGCAACAACCTTCTCAGATAAAAATAAACAGAGCGTTTCACAACTGCCCGGAGGTAGGCGTCTCAATGACGCTTTATGATGGAACCACAAACGGATCCGATTCGGAGTCTCGTGGATGTTCGATAAACACCAGCTTCATCGATGACTACCTACAACCGCCACTGACTCCTCGCTCTGATAATTACTCTTGCATATCGACCAACTTCATGGACTGGCCTTGTGAATCCCCGGTCAAAGAGAGGGCTACCTTGAAAGACCCGATGGCGCATTCGTTGACGACGACTACTGAGCCAATGAATAGACACCGATCCCCATTGGTTAACTCCATTCAGTCAGCGACAAATCGGAGTTGCCCAACGAAAAATGAGATTCAGCAAATTGGAAGAAATTTGGTTCTGGCAAACGGCCTCATTTTCACCCTTTTATTCATATTCAAGAGCTACAACTCCGAAATTGTTATTGGAGACTGGGCCTCCATCATGGGCATCACATCGGCTTTGGTTACACTATTTTTCTTATTGTTCTGTAAGCAACCAGATGGGGTGCGATGAGCGGGGATGATGATGATGATGGTGGTGATGCTGATGCTACCAATTTGTAAAATAGATTGCTATTTGAACAGATATGTTTGTGGAATTATCGGTGTTGTTTAGCTTTGGTGCACCGGAAGGTATTCGTGAACTGGAGAATCGACGCAAATTATGACTAATGGGATCATGTCACTCAAAAACCCATAAACGCGCAAAAATGTTTGACAATAACCGTGAAAAACGAATTTGTTTTTATCGAGAACCCAGAGAAACCTCTTATGATGTGTAGATCCTCCTTGGGCTGTTTTATGATGTTATTTTATGGTTGGTAATCGGTAGCTTCAATTGAACACATCCGCGGACGACCTGACCTGATGGAATGCCTGCAATAATGGTGATAATAAGGGCGTGGGGTCAGCAAACATTTTGGAGATGGAGGATTCTTGGGTGTGGAGAAAAGCTCTGCGATGGTCAGCTGATTTGAAGCGACGGTTTCCCGTCAATCCAAGCAGATTGGCGTTCTTAACAACTCATCCACTACATTATGATTCAGCCGATTTACATCAGCTGTGACCATGATCGAAATGGGTTTAATTTCTCGATATCTGCCCAAGTGACATAGCCGTTGCTTCTTTCGCCTCAATTGGTTAAGAAATGGAGATGACACGAGGCATAGTAGCGCAAGCTGGCAGTGCGATAATCCTGAAGTTGGTTGGAAGTGACAAGCGCATCTCTTTAATTACCCTGGTTCTGGAGGCAACGGATAAGAAGTCGTTTAGGTTTTGGGCAACATGAATAGCTTTGGTTGGTCGCTGTCATCGATTTGCAATAAACCCAAGACAACGAAGTGGTCCGACTGGACGCTTACGACATGCATACAGAGAAGACTCGGACACAAATATGTGGTCAAGAAGATTCCCTAGGGGGTGATGTAACGTCCTTTGTTTTACTGGGATACTTTATCTTTCAGGAGAGGCGCGCGGTTTACCATTAACTTCCGCTACCAATCCACGCCAGGTGCCAACGCATAGTACCCGAGTTGCCGACCTTCGTCCACATGCTGTTCCTGCAAACTCCTCATCAATCTCCGCACCACGCGAACCTAGTTGCTCTACGGAATCCCTTCCTGACAATTAACTATCTACACTTTGTTATCTTCCTCAACAATAATTATCTTTACAATAATGTATCGTTAGTGAGTGAGCTAAAACCACACCAAAGCCATCTTCCAAGCCTGTATAATTCCCCTTATTTTTTCTGCGTCGTTGAAACTTCACGGGCTTATCTAAAACAATACCCTTTTAAGACGCATAATCTGTCTTCAATCCAAGACACGATCCTTCATCGTCATTTAACGAGTTGGTCTTCAGAGAATGACCTTCCACTGAATACGTCAACATGCATCCCCATCAAGTCTTCCTTGGGAGCAGATGTTGACGCTACCCCCATCGCTTGATTCCAATTAATAATGAATACAAATAATAGAACACGTTAGCGACTTAATGAAGGTTCTGGGTTCGAGTCCCGAAAGCGGTCGACTAGCCAATAAAGCGCAGTGCTATCTCCATTCCTTTTTAACTATTAGCCTTCGGTCCCCTAACGACGTTACACGAATAAAATACGCGGATGACTTGACTTTATATCATGCATGCAAGACGAATTGTGATTTTCAACAGCTCGGGCAGGTAGTCACTGAGGTACTCCAGTGGTCTTCGGAGAATGGTCTTCTGTTGAACGCACCAAAATGCATCTCCATTAAATTTTCCCTGAGACCCGATGTTGACACTCCTAAAATCTCTTCACCCCATAATTTACCCTTCGAACACAGAATCAACTTTCCTCGGCGTTATTTTCAACAGTCAGTTATCTTGAAGTGATCATGTGGATGCCGTATTCGGTAAATGCCGTCGTTTTTGTTTCTTAGTTCGCCGGTTAAGAAGACTTTGAGTGAACTCACGCCACATAAATACCTTTGACTTCTTCTGTATAATTCCTATTACTGTTTCCCAGTTATTTTCCCTGGCACCAAATATTCTTAGGTTATGCCCCTCCGTAGTCTTTTGCAAATAAGCTCGTTTTCTATTGGTCTACCAATGATTGCCATTCGGCGCCATTTTACAAGTTGTACCCGTATATTAGATGACCCATCAAATCCCCTTCATTCAAGTTTCTCTAAAAGTAAATCTCTTCGACCAATACGTATGCAAAACCGTTCAATACCGTCAAGAACAGCAGCATATCGCAATTCGGACATGTCTTATTTGCCAGAGTTTTAAATTTCACCAGAGCAGGTGAAGCCGGAAATAAAATACATTATTGTAGGTATCATTGTTATATTATTTTTTAATGCTGAAAGTTGTTTTTTTTATCTTAGTATCATGATTCGTGTCTGTATCTTCGATCAATGTCTAGAGTCCAGAAGAAAATTTCTACCAGTAAGACTACGGAGAGTTTCAGAGTGAGTTGTAATTGGATTTAAGAGTTTGACCCAGTTCATTTAAAACACATGCACTGTATTAGTAAATCGACGATGGACCACTGAAGGGGCTTTCTGCTACAAATCTAAGCTTTGTTTTTCGTGAGTAATAGATCCGTACATTACGTGAAGCTCATAAGACGTAATACGTATTGCTAAATCATATTTAACAATTGGCGGTCCATTCGTGTGTGTATCTACACGTCAGGCGGTGTCAATCGAACCAATTGAGCTGGAAACGGCATTAAAAGATATACAAAAACGGCTCCGGACATCTTCTCAAAGAAATGGTTGGTTTTTAACGACTATTAAAGACATTTGGCTATATGTTAGAGCCGGCTTTCCAATAAAAACACGTTTTTATTGACGTGGTTACCTCGAAATTGTATTCGTCCTTGTGTACTCAACGTTCGAATTAAGGTTTTCATTCCTGAGCAAAATACAATTTAAATAAGAGAGTGCAGTGAGTTAGTAATTTACGATAATTAAATGACAAATTATTATTCTCAAATCCTCTAGATATGAACAACGAACCTTTGACTTCCCTCACATTCCTTATTTCCCGAATTATCGCCTATGCCTCTCCGACAATTTCTCATCATTCACCTAATCTTCTTGCTCTTCATCCTCCTCCTCCTCCTCCTCCTCCTTCTCCTCCTCCTCCTCCTCCTCCTCCTCCTCCTCCTCCTCCTCCTCCTCCTCCTCCTCCTCCTCCTCCTCCTCCTCCTTCTCCTCCTCCTCCTCCTCCTCCACTAACTCCGACCATTTCAATTCCACCTTTTCTCCACACCAACATCTACTACAAACTCTTTATCGCAAACGACTTCAAACAAGCGTCAGTTAAAAGCTCTCTGTACCTCTTTCCCTCCTCCATCTTTATTTATTTTGGATTGTTATAAATTAAAGCTGAAATGGGTAGTCCTTTTGAGCTTAATAAACTAAACGCAATTACCATTTTTTAAGTTCATGAATGCAAAATCCCGATTTGATGTGTGCATGCGATAAAGAGCCCTCAATTACAGACAACACAAATTCAGACATCATTTTGTTTTGTTGTTGTGATAGTTTACTCGCATATTGTGTGTATTTTATGCCCGAATCAGCTTTCTTTTGTTAATTGGGCGCGTGTATTCGAATTCCCACGATCACAGGAATCAGCTAGTATGCGCTCATTGGCTGGTTTCATCCCAGGGGCAATCCGATTGGCTATCGTCTCGCTTCATCGTTCGCCCACATCGAACGTGGAACGCGCTTCTCCGAAACACAACGACGTGCACACAGCATCGACCCGGGCGTCATTTAGGTCGTCAATTTTGAATTCATTCTGGAGGACTGATATGGGGTAGGCGGTCTTGAGTTTTTATTTACGGATTTATTTGGCTGTTTGACCATTTCATTTTGATATCCGTCCAATTTGATGCTCATTTCGTACACTTAACCGCTTTAGACCTAACAGTAATATTTAATTTCAGGCATAAACATGGTGATTGAAATGGTATTTTTATTGACACTACTAGCCTCGGTTAAGGCACAGACTCTTCAATTCAACATTGGTAAGTTATGAAGGATACAACGCTTTCTTTCATCGGCCTGAAAAGTGACTTCTCAAACCAATTTTCCCGAGAGTATTCTTAACCCACGAAAAATATTTATTTTATAAAATATCTAAAAAAATGTTTAACACCCAGCAACTGTTAAATCCGCCACTAATTACTTCACTTAAAATCGGGTTTTAATCGATGTGGAATCACCCCAAGAATCTTAGGGTTTATCTGGGTATTAGGCACCCTTTCTTCGGCATTCGCAGCTTAGGTTTCATTGCTGATCAGTTTTACGCTCCTTCTCTCAATAAAAAAATGATTACGCAACAAAATTAACAGGGATGGCAATAACTGAATCACGATCTAAGAAGTCGTTCAAGTGGGAATTTAATGCCTAGGTTGTTTGGGGGAGTAACTTAAAATACGCGTGGCAAGATGAAATGGCGCTGGATTATAGCGTCTTCTATTTAAGACGCCTAAAGGGCCTGAACATCGCAGAAATTACGGGATTACCCACCGAAAAGGATGGATTGGGAAGAGGGGACATTGAAATATACGAAGACGACATCGCCATGGCAACAGAATGAGGCCAAATTACAGATCGCGGCAATCGAGCGCCGGTAAAATGCGTTTTCCTATGTCCAGCGGAAGACCGCTCTCAGAGGGCCTTGTCAAGCTATCCAGAAACCTCGTTCGTCTCGCACGCTATTTAGGGGACCGCAATTGAGGCTTCTACTCATTGGACAGAAAGGGGGAGGATGCTCTGTGCATTGCAGGGGGGCTGCGCGTCTGACGCTAACCAATCGATGGCGGTAGGAGAAATAAATTTGGCCGCCAACCCCTCAACCCAATTTGCCCTGACTGATTTTGCCCGACTGATTGGTAATCTAAAGCCATGTGTCTATCTTTAGGTATTATTCTCGAGGGATCGAGTCCAGGACACGAAGCCGCCTTTCAGAAGGGAATTGAATCTGCCAATCAGAAACTAGCCACTTTACGGTTACCTAAATCTCCACAGATTGCTTTCTCGCCGATAATGAAACGCATCACCGTGGGAGATGCCTTTGCAGCCGCCAATGCTAGTAAGTAATAAAAAAGGAATTGTGTTAAAAATCTTTGTCAACCTCAGTCAGAGTGATCTCACTCTGAGTTAACTAGGCAGAGAGTCGTCCTTCGAATTTCCTATCGAAGGGTAACTCAAAAAACGCTAAATTCGTGTTGAGTGAAATAATCTTTCGTCGTAGACTCGAGAATGTGAATGTAGGCGTAACCACCGCGTTATTGATTATGACGCCCATTTGAGACGACCTGAATTGGCGCATTCACTGATTGAAAAAAATCTAATAATATGAGAAAACGGTGAATTTTTAATTCGGCCAAAGTTACCCTGGGTTGTTTTGTTATCGGCACTCATGCAGGAACATTCGATCGGCCTAAATTGTGACTTTGGGGTTCGAATTCTGAGTCTAGATGTGCGTTGGGGACGCAATCAGCGTAATTTCGGCAGGATTCCTAATTTCAGGGAGGTGCTTTTAAATAAACACGAGTTGAAGAATTTATGCGCCCGAATTCCCAGAACGCCTGTGGTTACATGTTTTAATCAATATTAACTGATCATTATTCGTGTCGTTAATGTTGAACATACATTGCGATATTTTTTCAAATTGGAACTCACTGAAAAAAATTCCGACGAGGAACCACCCCCGCGAGTGCCGTACTTTATCTTGGTCTGTTTGGCAAGGTCATTCACGTCCTCCATGGGTATTTTCATTCGCTCGACGGTGAGAAAAGCCGCCAAGTTAGCGGTGTATGAGGAGATTATGATGAGGGTAAGAACCACCAGAAACCGGCGATAATTCGTGTCGATGTTGCTCGTGGCAGAATATCCGAACCTGAAGCCAATTAAAATTTGGCAGATCAGAACACCAGGTTTCTTTGAAGGTCAAATGGCTGCCACTAGAATGCTGAAAGGTTTTTCCATTCACAATCCTAGCTGAGTCTACTTAATCAAGTTAATAGTAGTCGTTCTTGTAGTAATCGTCGATGTGGATGACGTCAAATTTGAATTTGAAGAAGTGGCATTCAACTCAGAAAACAAAGATAGCTTTACAATTCAGCTTCAACTTTCGTCTATCGACTACTCTCTTATTTTTCTACCCGATTACGTTAAAATGCAGCCAGTAGTAGAACCTAGGGAGATTTCTAAACCAGAGGCTGTTGAGCATATTAAAATTGTTTTCGAGTAACCCGGAGTCTGTGTTGCAGGGATGCGGATTGTGCCACTCGTAGGGACTAAAGCGAGCCACAAAGAAGAGTGCCATGCTCACGCCCACGTAGGCAATCAGGACGTAGCCCCAGACCTGCAGAAAAAACCACAACTTTCGATTCAAGGAGGCCAACACCAGATACATGCCAACCTGCATTACTCAAGCCCCCCGCAAGCTCCAATCAGATTGATTTAGGCGGGTCTCCAATGAATTGCAATCAACGATCGATAATCACACACGTGACGATTTAATTGAATTATCTCGTGTCCGAATGCCGTGGTGGCAGCAATCGATAATTGCGACACCAGACGTTATCGATTGCAGGCCAACAAATTCGTGCTTCTAGTGTCCTTTGCTTGACGACTTTACTTAATTAAATTTAACTTAATTTCCGCTAACTGACCAATGGGGACCTATTGGAGGCACCTTGAAATCACCTTTATGGTCAGATTGCCGCCAGGAGTGCCAATTACAACATGGGCGTGACGCGGCACTATTTGCATCAACCACCGCTACAAAGGACCGATTTGTTTAGTTAAACAGACAATGATTGCAGGCGAAAATTGCCAAATAAAAGGGTAGATATATTGGGTTTATATATATTCTTTCAGGCCGGCGCCAGTAACTTTCCGAAGTGGGCAATATTTCAGCCGACATTGTCTATTGGCTAGTGTGGATTTACTACAGCATTTGTTTATGCTAATTGACTCGGAGGAATTGGGGTGTGGGGTGGTTGACCTGTATTGCCGGAAGTGATCCTTGTGAATATTTCGAGGTTTTGCGAACAACGAGCGACAGCAAGATGGAGAAAAGATCGATGCTGCCTTCTCGGAGATACCTGGAAACAACGAAGACTCTATTCTGTCCAAAAGAAACAGTGTACATAATGTTGCAGTCCTTTAAGTTCGAGTTTCCAATTAAAAACCCAATCCGAATGAAAAATCATCATCTGTTTATTGGCAATATCTCGTCGAACGTTCTGGGTTTTTGTATCGACTTTACCTTTGAGATCTTTCACTCAAAATAGTCTAAAGGCGTTAAATCCGGCGACCTTGACTGTTAAATGGTTTTAGAATTTTGTCTGATTGGTCGCACCGTCTCGATGAAATCGTCAATATCGTCAACATCCGTACAGGCCAAAAATCGTTGCTAACTTGGCACAATATTGCAATACGTCTACAGAAGCGAATTCCGATCTTATTCAATACGTTCCACCACAGTAGTGATACTTTTAGTTGAACAGACTGATATTTTTATGTCTTGTTGTAAGCCGCTGGACTCAAAATGTTCGATTTATTATCCTATTTCGGGCTCGGTTATACGATTATAGCGACAACCAATATCCACACTTTTGCAAAATGTTGTTTTTACAGATGTACAACTTTCGTCGTGGATTTTGAAATTTTTCATACGGTTCTCGAGAGAAATCAAATTCATTTTAGCACATTTAGCACCTACTTGGTATCTGGTAAAAGCGGCGCTTTTAAACGTTTACTGTCGTAAGTAAAAAACGTCATGTAAAAAAACATTTTTATCATAAAAGATGCATGAATTGGGATACAAAAGTGTTGAACCGTGATCGCCACAAACTGACGACAGTATGAAAACGGAGAATTCACGAGGCAGGTTGGACCTTTGCTCTTGAGCATCAAGGCTGTTCTCCACAAACTGAAGATAGTATGAATCATCGGGTAGCTGTTTGTGGATCCGTAAGTGTCTTATGGAAAGCACAAGATCGCCATTTGTGAGCTCTGGATCGCGCGAGTTGACAATCATTTGGTATAATTTAGGATTTACCATTGCGTTTGTCGGTTGATCCTAGACTGAATAACCAGATCTTTGATTTGTCGGTTTTTAAGTGCCGTGTGCAAGGTTAACTAATTAAATTCAGAGGGAAAAGGGTCAATATTTTACTTCAACAAGGCCTGGAAACGATCAAATACATATTGGTTGCAAAAACGCAAAGGAATCCGGTTAGATTGTGTTTGAGGACACAAGGTATTCGCTGGAAAATACCTGACCATGTTAAAGTGGTTGATTCGAGATTGACTAAAAATTGGGCTATTACTTTGATCAAGTAGATATAAGGACTATTTATTACCTTAGGAATTAGTCTTTAAGAAAATCATTTTTTTCGCGCGATATTAATCTGACCGTTGAACGTCTGTCATTAGGCGTCTGGTAACCTTTGGTTTCGGACAATTTAACATTTCCACGTTTCTTTGACCCCTACCGGTAAGAGATAAAGAGCGACGCAAGTCCATCGTGTGTACTTTTAAGTAGAAAAGTTCAATTCCTCTCTGATTTTCCCTTTGCTTGGTGTTCAGTTAATGTTAACCGTTTCTGTCTTAATGCAGCAGTTGTGCTAATCATTATAGTATTAGCTGCAGCGTAGCGTTTATATCTGTGGTAATAGTGACAGCAGCATTTTTTTCAATTTCTAGCAGTGGAATTAACAGTTGTGCTGGGTCTGTCAAGATCGAGTTGTATTTTCGCATTCAAACTAAACACCAATTTAGAATGGAACATGATAATCTGTTGATTGATATAAATAGAAAACGGTCTACAATTAGTGAATGATAAATTCTAGACAATAAACGTTCCGGCATGCACGCATATAGATCTTGATTTCTTGGTGAAATTTTCGACTACACCTCGAGAGATAAGTCTTCCATGGAAATTCTCTCTCAATAAATTTACCGTTTCGTTTGCTGTGTGGCATTTTGCCCCAAATATCGTCAACATCAACAATCAACCAAACTAAATGTCATGATATCGTAATCCGTTTACGGTGCGCCAACAAATGAGGCATATTCGTTGACCTTTCAATGATCCAATGACATTGCTAAATGCATATGAAACAGTAACACGTTAGTGCGCACACGGGGATATTTACAATATTTAATTTATTCATCTATTGTAGACCGTCTGAAATATATATATATTGATCAACAAACATATATCCATTCGAAACGGTTGTTTAAATTGAATTCGAAAACAAACCCCGAACGTTTAAGACGCTGTACAATTAGTCCTATCTAGGCACGATATCGATATGATCTTCCTGCATTCGTAATCCCCTACAAATCAGAGTCAAATAGTGGAGCAATTCAATGGTTTGCACTTTTATGTGAAAGACATCCATTAAAGTGGAACTGGGCATTTGTGGATCGTTTAATTGACTCGATAAATTTGGCACGCCAAATGCGTTTGACCTTCCGATGGTATGACATTATGTGTTTGCGAAACAATTGTTTTCGTTAAAGGCAAAAGGGTGCAATATTCCACGCAACTGTAGTTGTGGCAGCAGCAACAGATGCTGCTGTGTTAGTAGTTGTAGTTAAGGTGTTAGTTGCTGTTGTGGCAGTGTTATTGTTTCGAGCTGAGGTCTACCAATTCACGTAACCCCCAAACAGTTGCGGTGAGGACACCACGTGTAAAAATCTTCTCGAGAATCCTGACGCCAAATACCCCCCAAGCCGGCCAACCATCTTGCAGGAGATAATGACCACACAAAAGAAGCAGATATCGCGAGGTCCTGTGGAGCTTCAGGGGAGTTTCGTGGTGGCAATATTCTACGTGTGATGGCGTCTCCAGAGCCCGACAGTCGCCCTGGATTACAGACGCGCATGGCCTGTAGAAGTAACTGAAATTATTGGTTTAGCAGGTGTCGTAACACATTTGCGAGTTACAAGTCTGAATGTTTGCTTAAGTGGTCTGTAGAGGATGTGGTATCATAGCACCGTCTACGCACACAGCCTGTTTTGCGAAAGCACAGCGCTATTTTGTTTAGATTAATGTTGACTACAAGCAAGGACTTTCGAACATTTAAACAAACAGTCCACCTTCAGCGCCAATACAACGTGTTTCTGTTTTAGCCTGCGAACTACTCTCTCAGCGGACAGTGGCGATATTCGGTCCAGACAGCACACTCGCCTCTTCACAGGTCCTTTGGATTACCAAACGGCGCTTAGTACCATATCTGTTTTCGCATTGGGATAACTCCATGAATCAATCGATGGCTTCTGAATACGCCTTGAACCTATATCCCGATGTTGACCTCTTCAGTGGGGCCTTATTGAGTTTTCTCCACGAAGCGGAGTTCTGGGACGAACTGGGTCTGATCTACTACCACGAAGATAGTAAGTATTGTTTTCGCCACCATTAACACACAGCCTCCAACATTGTACTCAGCTGGTAAACTCTCTGAGAGCGTTAGACCGCATCACCGGAAACAGACACAAGCGCCAGACGGAACAATCTTCTCAAGACGCACGCTCAAGACAATATATCTATGTGTCTGGCCCACTGAAGTTTTTTTGCGCGATTATCGCGATTACCGAAGCCAAATTCCCGTCGAAGTTTCAAAAAATTGCATTTGATTTGAAGCAACGGTCGCAGTTTGATAAAGTCCACATTTTTTGATTCGCTTTATTCGGACAAGGAGGACCAAAACCTTTCGCATCACCATTGATCGTGATCACTAGAAAATGCCATGTTTTAAAAGCCTACAGAGGGTCAAAGGTCAAGGAATATAACTGACCGTCAGCATCCTATGAGGTTTGCAGGCACCCACGAAAACCTGGATGTGGTTTGATTTCACACCAAGTCCCCTGAAACGACAAACGATTAAAAACAACTACTGCGGTTTTCCTCTAGGACGGCATCAACATAATCACTCCAAGATTATCGACTGTTGGAAATAATGACCAGGAATTTCGATGTTGAGTAGTTAACAAAACGACGGTGTCACCGTATGCTAAACGTAATGTGGACGCATTTTTAAGCTTTCAGTAGATTGTCGTTTTCAGAAGACATCTGGACCACTCCAGTGATAGCCGGTTAAGCGTTTGGCACCACTTTCTTGTCTTACAGGCATTGAATAGAACCAGGTCACCCGTCTGTTTGATGTCATCTTCAAGCTATCGTTATGTGTCCAATCTGTCTATGCGTGGGTGTAGCGCATGACTAATGCTGGAGCGTTACGCTGCTCCGAATTATTAAACTATTATGACCAGCGTAACTATGGCCTAACTAATCGTAAGACAATGAAGAGAGATGGGAGAAGCTCTAGAGAGCTGACGTTAACAGTCTCCTTTATTAACAGGCGTGATTTGGCATTTATACTGGGCAGTGTAAGGAATGAGCCATTCAATCGAGTATATTGGGACACGACATAATTGATCTTTATTTTAAACTTGCGCTGTAGATTTGTTGAAATATGGCAAGGTATTCGCGAAATTCTGCGGCGGCCTTATTATGCGCAAGTGGTCTCACAACCACATGATGAACAATTACGTCATCAAGTACTTCCAGAAAACGCGAACTCCTCAGCGGTTTATAGTAGACATCCCCAGCTCGGAAATACCTAGTTTTCTAAAATTGGTAAGCTTCTGAACGTTGCGATAATGTCTCCTAGATCTCGGAATACAACATGACGGACCAGTTCTACAGCTACGTGTTCACTGATTGGGTGAGCTGTGTTCTTGTTATGACACGCGATTCCCCACCAACCAGAATACAGAAAAAAACCGGTTATTTTCTTTAGAAATTACCTGAATGGTCTCATTTATTGGTATTTGTTTAGTATTTATGCCGAGATTAGGACCGATTGGGGAAATAACCTTACGTAAGAGAGATTTCTTGAGGAATTAAATGGTTCCTTTTTTTGATCAGAATTTCTGCCCAAATCAATTCTGACCAATAAAATTCCTCTTGAGGCACGCGATACGCGGTCGTGTCAATTACGGCTGCATGGGTGTGGATCATTAGCCTGATTGGGGAATTTTTCCCACGCCTCTAAGCACATTATTAAGCAAACCCAGCTACTAAATTCCTTCAAAACATCCAATTGCATGAATTTCTTTTACAAAGGCTGCAGATTGTTGCAAGTCAATAATTGTGACGGAAAAGGGGTTGGAAGAAGTGCACGAAATGTGCAGGAAAAGGCATAAATTGGCATCGGTGCCGTCGCCACTGGAAGAAAAAAAAGCAACGATTTAGCAACCTATTGCATCCGGAATTCGTAAGGGATGATTCATAACTGGCGAAAAGACATTCGGGAATATTCTGGAGAATTTATGGTTATCTCGCGTCGTACCCAATCACGCACGCTGGCACTTCTAAAATGTCAGCGTCTTTCGCGCCAATGTGTAGTAAACCATGGCTGAAGTTTATGCCTTACATACTGACGACATTCCAAACCTACCGTGGAACACCCCACCTCTCCAAACCCTAAAATACGTGTAACAAAACCATATCTAATCATCATCACTAGCATTAATCATTTGAAGGGCGGACAATTTTTGCCTGGAGAGCACAGGACATTCCAAAGGCGACTAGATTAGCTCCAAATGGGTTTTGATCATCGTGGTACCCCTTATAGGAAACTGTCTGTCGATTCATTGGAAACATCGTTGGCACGCGGGAAACCTAATAAATAACGCGCGACGTCCAGACGTCTGGTCAAAGAAGATGTCGCAGCTGTTCTGGGTGACAGTTGAAACATATCATTCCTAAATTGTAGACACTCAAGTACAAACAGCAAAACAGATGATAATTTTAAGTTAAAATGGGTGTTTAATTCGCATTTAAACAAAACCCCATCTTAGAAGTCCCTTTAGATATGAAGGGTGTTCGGTGATGATTGCGAAGAGAAGTCCAGGAAATGAGGAACCAAATGAAGATTAGAATGAGGGAGAAATAAGGGGTGGGTCGATGATTATAATGGAGAAGGAGGAGTTGTAGGTAGGTGAGGAGACTGAGGAAGGTAACGAGGATGCGGATCGGTTCAATTTCTGGTTCCAGCGACCCCCACCGCAGACAAGCAGCTGTCCGGTCGATTTAAAACGTGGCCGAACCACTGCAGCCGACCGCATTTTGGAAGGGTTTACAACTTCTTCGGGTCGCCGTTGAAGAGTCAGTCTTCGCGGACATCTGTCATCGAATACCTCAAACCGTCGCGTGTCTTCAATTCGCAGTGGCCAGGTTTCGAGACCGCCTATAAGGATTCGCAGCGCGTTTGACGCAAACCTTTGTTCGGAGCTGTGTCTATGCTCGGCCCTTCATCTGCAACGCATTCCTGGCACAGTCAATCAGAAACCTGATATCCTCCTTCGCTTCGCTTGACCAATCCTCGGTATTGTGGAGCCTCGATATTAGATTGAAACTAATTAAAATCAGGCCTTGATGAAAGCGTATCTTAAATCCGCACCAGGTTTCCTTTTCGTAGTAAAAGGAAGGAATGCACGTAAAGGTTTTATGTTTAACGAATTGATGAGCTTCGGAAACACGCAGTCTCCACTGTGAAGTATTTCGGAACGCAAATGCATAAATGATATAACTAATAATTTAAATTAATTATAGGACTCGCAATTCGTTGACCCCAAGGCCTTCGAGATCTCAAAAGGAGCAAATTTTTCAGCAATGTCTCTTTTACCTCTGATGGATCTCGATTACCAGATGCCAAGCGACGACCGCACGGATGCCGTGTCGATATTTCAATCTCAGACTGACCTCTCCTGCAACCTCCACAACAGTCTCGTACGTTTTGTTTAAATGACTAGTCTGCGTGTTTCATTATCGGGCGATTACTTGATTGGATAGATAATTCACTTTCACCACCGGGGCGGTCGATATTTTAATCAATTTTTCCGACCTATCCAAACAATATTTTTGATAAATACGTCCACCTATTGAAATTAATAACCGCATCGGTCCTGGTTGCCTTTATTGAGGTTATTCTCCGAAGACCACTCAAGTACCTTAGTGACTGCCTGCCCGAGCTGTTGAGAATCACCACCCGTCTTGCATGCATGGCATAAGGTCAAGTCATCCGCGTATTTATAAGCGCTCCGGCATCAAATGAAGAGTGGAGGGTGTGCGATAACGTAGCCACGGCGTCCAGAGTGCTTCGATTTGATTTATAAGCAACTGAAGAGGGTCATCGGCAGCTTTAAGCGTGTCATCTAATTTAGAGAGGATTTGCTTCTCAATCACTTTTAACCACACGGATGAGTTGGCGATAGGTCTGTACTTCACAGGTCCGGCGGAACCATTGGCCGGTTTCGGAATTGGTGTAATAGCGACATCTCTCCATTCCGAAGGAAAGGAGCATTCTCCTAAGGAATGATTGACGAGCTGGGTGACAAACGGAGAAATCTCCCGGTGACAGATTTTAAGAATCGCCGGGGGGACCTTGTCGGGACCAGCCGCTGTGGAGCTCTTGAGGCCAGCCAAAATTTGGGAGATAGAGGATTCGTGAGCGGGCAGGAAAGCGCATTTTGATGCTTTCAACAGAAGACCATTCTCCGAAGACCACTCGCGTACCTTAGTGACTGCCTGCCCGAGCTGATGAGAATCACTATTCGTCTTGCAGGCATGGCATCAAGTACCCTCCAATTTGGAGAGGACATGCTTCTAAATCAACTTTAACCTCATAGAATAGTTGGCAATTGGTGAATGCTTAAGAGATCCTGCGGAACAATTGGCAGGTTTCGGAATCGAAGGAAAAGAGCATTCCCTTTACGAATAATTGACGAGTTGACAGATTTTCAGAAACGCTGGTAATGGCGCTTTCTAATCGAAAACGGATCCACTTAAATGGCCTAGCAGTTCAACAATCGGAAGATAAAGCACGGAAGAAGTTGAAGGTCAAAGCCAACCCCAACTTGAACCTCTGGTCGCCTGAGCCTCGGTGGCTGAAACAAAAGTTGTCGCGGCATTTTCGCCGATGAAATATGCAACAAAGTTTTGCTCACAGCGATCAAGACAGCCACCTCATTTAGCAGCAAATCGGCAAAGAAGGCTTTTTGTCTCTCAAATTCTTTAACGTTGCACATTTCATTCAATACCAGACGTTTAACAACTTTTATTGGTTAAATCAATTTGCATCGATTTTTTGGATAGGCGTGCAATTAGCGCAGCCATTCTGACTGAACAGAATGAGCAATTCCGGATTCTGAGTACAACTCATTTTTTTTTGCTTTTTCTAAACCTGGGGGTTCTCATAACGCGGTCCGCCGGTTGACAGACGGGGCTTTCCGATCAGATCTGCGAATGCCCTTGAAGCTACTGCGTGAGATGCAACAGCCGAAAAGGATTCTCAATTTAGCGACGTTGATAACTTAGTACGCCGCCTACGATTCGTTTGCAAACGGAACTCGGACACCTCTATTGCCCTTTCGCCATTGATGAGTGTGTAATTTCCCCAAGAAAACGTTTTCCTACAAAAAGCACGATATTACTAGTATTACTATATAACTGCAAGTTGAGAACAATGTTTATGATTCATTTTCGTGCGCTCCCTTTCTTGGACGGAACTGTGTGTCTGATTGGCCCGAATAATTCTATGATATCACGCTCTCATGCTCTCTTATTTATAGCGCACCTCGTCCAATAGAATAACATTACACTCGGACCTCGCCAATCAGAGCAGGTGTTGCCAAACAGCCGATTTCTTCGCTCGATACATTAACTTAAAACCATCTTATGAATAATAATGATCGCAATTTCACAAGAACTAAAACTTAAATAATTAAAAATTGACAATACTTCTTATGGAAATCGTCGGTGAACATGAAATGACCGAATTGGGAGATGCAGCTGTTCTGTGGGGAGTTAAATGGTATCGCCGTGGCATTGGTCGAAGAGATTTGCATCGAGACCAGAACAGGTGGATGTGAGGGGACTCCATAAAAAACGAGTATCGATGAGGTAAATTTAAGGATATTCTGATCAGTAAGTGAGTTCGCAGATAAGCAACTGAACTAAGAAGCCTTTCAATGGGTCAAAATGTCATGGAAACAATTCGAGAACTGTATACTATGAGGGGGAATCGTGCAGGCATCAAAAAAGATGAGCACGGTCACTTACTCCACCTCTTCGGCTAATCTGATTGGCTAGGTGCTGCCAACATTAGCCCTCATCTCTTCAAAAGCTATTCCGTGTAATTCGCTCAAGAACGGCTGCGTTTAAAAATTCTTACATTCACCGATATCGCCACCTCTTCGAAGTACAAAAAACGAAGTAAAACTTCGTCTACGCGTTTTTGAATGTGAATTTTACCGCATTTTTTAGTCTCATCCACATGCGATTCACTCTACCATTTACATGTATCCTTAAGCAGGTTTGCAAATGTAAATTATCACATTAATTATACTCATGGGTTGATAACCACCCAGTTGGTACAATTTTAAATAATTTATAAGCCAGACATTACGATAAATGCTATCGATAGTTCTCAAAATCGCATGAATTATAATATTTCAAAGGCCCCCAAGCCACTTGCACATACAGTTTTTATTCAAGGCAAGATATTCTACAGATATTTGTGTAAAATTGGGCATGAAAGGCAACATCGCATAACCTTGACGGGGCGTTCAATGATTGTTTAATTTACTAAGGGTCGATGTTGATGCGGTCACCATACTCCATCGGTTCGTGAGAGACCCTTGGTTCGACCTCATGACAGGTCAGCAACATAAGACGACGGCGCTGTGGTGTGCGCCTTTAATCCAGCAACTTAGATGCGGGATGGCGAAAACTAGCTGTTCCATCCTCGTGAATATAACCTGAACGAGTTCTAAGTGTGACCCCTGTGTTTTTGGTTACGTTTTTGATGATGCAGGAGCCACTTCCATCTCTCCAATATGTTCAATGATCTTCATGGAAACATGCATCAATGCTGTCACTGAGGCACTGAGTGGTCTCCAGTGAATGACCTTCTTCTGACGGCATCGGATTGCATCTCTATTGCGTTTTACCGCCATTGCTTCACCCCATTAGTTCACCTCAAGCTCAGATTCGACATTCCTCGGCGTTTATTAGCCGAATTTTGAAATTCCCTGGGGTCTTAAAGTTGATGTAACCAGTCTAGGTATATATTAGAACACACTGAACTGCCGCTATTACCCGCAAACGCGGGAGCAGACATCAAAAATATCGATTTGTAGACAGAAAACTCGGACACCCCTCACCTTCTTTTCAATCCTTTTGCCGAAATCTGTGTGGCAAATTCACCGAAAAACCCCCAATTTTCTTTCTCGAAGCCAAAGTAACCCGAGGCTTGTTTTACGTTGCCATCTAGACCTACTACTTCCACATTTTGGACACCCTGAATCTCTTGGCCACGGGTATCCAACGAGCAGTCCAAACGAACAGTAATTTCACGACTCCTACTGGACTATCCTGTGAATCTTCAAAGGCCTGGGAACATGGCGCCTCATTTCTGGAGGCGATTAAAGCAGTGAGCGATTGCAGAGTCTGACAGACGCCACACGTTGATGTTTACCAAAATATTAAGTCTTAATGTCAAATGACATCTTTTCACCAATCTCTTTGCCATCATGTAGACCGATCTCATTTAGAATGTGGCTGTCAACAAACCACTTATTGATTTGTACAATGTCTTATTTAGAATTTCCTTGATTTTTAAGATTTTCTTAGTAAAGGAACAGAACGTTCGCATATTGAAACGTTTAGATTATCATAATTTCGATCTATTTCTGCCAATCGTGTCGTTATTTGCATGTTTTAGGTGAATGAAAACGTCGTGAGTGGTTTAACGGGCAACGTTGAATTCGGACAAGATGGCAAACGAAAGAATATCAACATAACAATTGTTGAATTGAAGAAGGCCGGTTTCAAAAAGGTAAGCAGGTGTGTCAATTGGCTCTACGCACCAAAAAATCTTTACCAGACGGATTAGCCCCAAACTTCAAAATAATTTCATAAATAGGAGAAATAAAATAGTTTTATTTGGCAGAGAGACATATTTGTACGCAATAAACCTCGTTATCAATCTTATGCTTCTTCATATCAAAGATTTGTGCGAATTGATCAATGCCGGATCCACGAAGATTTAACAGAAATATAAAATGGAAACTTCAATTTACAATTCGCTAAAAAAACTGATAAAATATACTCTTTGTATCGGTCAACGCTGCTCTTAATACCTTTCACCTTGTGTTTGGCGAACCAAGCACGCTTCGTATCTGTGCAACGATTGCAAAGTAGATAACCGCACCTTTTTAATGCATTTAGTACGGCTATTGGAACAAAAGGGATAGCCTGGTTTTGACAAAGGAGTTTTCCGTGACAAAAGCTGAAATTCAGAAAGAACTCAAGGGCCAAACGCTTCGTGTTACCACAATAGAGGTATGCTTGCATTTTATTTAATTAATTTTATAATAATGCAACTGTAGAATAAGCAAATATTGCAAAACGACCAGTAGAAAGTGAACAATCCGTTGTGACACTTGATTCATTCGTGAACTATCGATAATAACGGCCAATTTGACGCCGTTGGGAAGAATAACCTAATTTCCTTGTAATTGCGCTGTAAAATACTTTTCTGCATAAGCAAATGGTGATGTATTCTGAAAAGACGGTTCTTATTTTCATGAATAGCTTGAACGTCTATTAACATAAAAATACAAGATCTTTTACCTTCGAGTTTCTTTGTGGAATTAAAAGTTAGCACCTTGTTTGAATGGACAATCATAGGCTGTTTATAAATAAATATAGTAGGTTGTCTACAATTCATGCATGATTTAAGATTTATGACGAGTTTGCTTGCGGAAGTCGAGTAGTTGTGTGAATTTTCGATGAATTTTCGTTCACAATAGATGTTGCTCAACAAAACCAACACACCCAAATTCACACCAAATCGTCACACGCGAGAAATATAAAAGCTTCTCAAAATATTGCCATGAGTTTGAAAATCCCCAAATACGGAAAGAAGATGATTTTATCAGCAAGACAACCCAGTTCTTCGTATCGATATCAATAACGGTATATTTGTGCGAAATTCGGAATATATCATTTATCATTCATGAATGGTGGACAATTTTTTTTATAAACAGCCGATGATTATCCATTCAAAAAAGTTAATTGATTTTAATTTGAAAGATTTTGTGTTTTTATATCAAAAAACACCGAACTTGACCGACCCCGTACATCACTGGGTCATGGGAATATAATTCCGGAAGAGATTACAACTGAAAATGAGGTGTAATGTGTACATTTAGGGCGATTCATTAGGAACAGACCCAGGTGAACAACAATTGAGATACTTCACCTCCATTTTGTCAGAGAATCATGTCTTATTTAACGGAAAATGTCGTCCAATGTGTATATTTCTCTGTTTGATAATCATCACGCCCTAGACGTCTAAATGGACCGAATTGGTCGCCGATTGGAAAAATATCCGGAACGAATAAATGAAATAACAAATTCAACCCTCAAAGTTAACAAACGCGTTAAAACGACAATTTATTATATCGCGCGCCCAAAACAGACCTTAACTGAATAAGTGTTTACTCGTAAAATGTTATTTCGTAATTTTCCATCTTTAGGCCACTTAAGACCCCAGCTATAGCAGATAAACGTTTTCCCAAATACGCTCAAAAGGCGTTGTCAATTAGTTTTGATGATTATGAGGGGAACTCACCCTCCCTTCTTTGTGTTAGGAAGCGCCATTCGTCATGTACAAAGGCCCTCCTTCCGATGAGAAGTCTGTGGACCCCAGAGACTGGCACGGATTCTGCATCGACCTGCTGAACGAGTGTGCCGCAGCTCTTGAATTCAACTACACCGTCCACCCGGTTACCGATGGCAACTACGGAACAGCAACCATCGTCAACGGCCAGGAAGTCTGGGACGGCATTATTGGAGAGCTGCAGTTTCGCGTGAGATTTCTCTTTGCGATTTTCAATTTGTCCTCTACTGTTGCCATGATCCGCAAAGAAGCCTCAAATTAGAAATTAGACGACATTTAGTTTGTATTGTAAAGGGTTTGGTCAAGCTAGGGCGAATTTGAACGGTCGATGAATGAGAACTGAAATAGGCTGTATTCGGTTAGCGGTAAAATTGTAACGTACAATAGGACTAAACCAGTCGTGTGCCGGTGCAAAGTTTCGTTGAAAAACTCTTTGTACCCCAATGGAAAACGAACTTTCATATCGTGACGCCTACAGGTATCCCAATTGACCTAGGCAGCATGCGCTCGAATCAATGAATCAATTCGTTTGCTTGGGATTTCCAAAATAGGAAATGCTTTGTAACTTACAGCCAGTAATCCCATATACGCATTATGAACAGACCAATCAATTAATAACGCGCCTCAACCAACTGAAACGCAGATCCTTGTTTATGTTTATAAAAACAAGCCGGCAGATTTTGGGGTAACGAGCATTTTGATTGGTTTCGCTCTACGGCCCAATAGATCCATCCAATGTCTCCTGTCTCCAGAAATCGATAACGGAACAAGACAAAAGAAGATCAGTCATTTTTCAAATAAATCCGCAATGATAATCAATCCTAGGTTTTCGTTTTAGGAGAAAATAAAAAAAAGGCGTCAATAATCTAGAAAACTTGGGTTATGAACCGAGACTTGCATACTACGAGAGGATTTCGATAAAAAGCCACACAGCGTCAAAGTTCAGAGCACTTTAGGTCAGAGAAACGAACTGTTGAATAATTCATGAATGCATCGAAAGTAGGTCCCACATGGAGATAAAATTTTAACGATTTTTGAAAGGCTTATTGGTAATTTAAATTAATGGTTTTTTTAAATTAAAAAAAGCTTTTCTTATTTGAATGGTCAGTCGCGCAAACAAAGTATAGTCTCTGTTTCGACGTTCCAACCAGGACAAATCGAAACCTCCTGATGCTTGGCGGGTATTACAATTTAAAGGCCGCGACAGTGCTCTTAACTGAAACATGATTGGCAGGTTATGTAATTTTCCTGGGAATCAGTGATCTTGAAAAGGTGATAAGGAACTGATGACCTGTATTTCACTAGAGGTTGTCCGCAAACGAGGCGAATAAGATGTATTTCCTAGACGAGGGGCCTTTACTCATGAATGATGGTGCACTTTCGAAAGAGAAGGGAATAATGAACGTGATAGACGTGATTTCGAATATAATAGGCGCGTTGTACGTGTAGCGCATTCTAAACCAGGAATTCCATTGTATTCTAGGTTTTCGAGTTGCCATTTGCGTATTCTAATCAAACCCTAACTAAAATTACTCGTAAAATTTCGATGTATATTTTTCACCTGCCAAAATACAATTGTTTCTTATCCCCGAAAGCCGCTTGATGTTTGAACTTGAAAACTGATAATAAACCCGATAATCTTTCAGAAAGCCGACTTGGCCGTTGCAATGTTGACCGTTAACTACGAGAGAGAACGCATCATCGATTTCACCACTCCATTCATGAATCTGGGCGTGAGCATCATTTTTAAGAAACCGGAAGTAAAGAAACCGGATTTATTTTCGTTTCTACGACCGCTATCACCCGCAGTAAGTTATTTTATCTTAGGAAACATACCCGGTTCATAGTAGTTCAGGCCTGCCTATTGGCTAGGATATTCCAATTTTATATCGTTCTACCAATCAGGACTGTGAACTTTAATCATAATGCCGAATTCCGTGAATTTGTATTCATAACTACTGAGTCGGTTTTAACTGGACACTATTTTTAGGAAAATCTATTAAATTGTATGATGTTTTATTTAATTGTCTAAGTGACAGCAGAAATGCGTGAATGTAATTTGTTATTAATAATATATTTTTTTTAAATAATTGCATGCGTTTTATCGGGGTCACAGCTTTACCAGTGTGACATGTTGTGGAGACATTTTCAAAATATCATTTATCATTCCTAAAGTGTAGAAAGATGATAATTTTGTATTAAGATGTAGTTAAAGATTTATCATTCCTAAATTACATACTCTCTTCTATGTATATATATATCAGTTAAAAAGATGATCATTTTACATTCAAATTTGGTGTTTAATTTGAATTTAAAATTTGTAGACCTTGTATTTGAGTCGGCTTTAAATATCCAATGGACCCATAGACCTTATACGATTGGATGAACTCGTCCAATAAACAACCGGTATTTTGTCTGACTCACGCAGCGTGCAAATAGCTGGATCATGCGGCTGTTCTTCGGGGAAATATGGGGGCTTTGGTGCACATATGGACATAGTTTAATTGAATCCGATGCTTTTCATCTTTCAGGTCTGGGGCTACGTCGTGATCGCCTACGTAGCCAACAGCATGGGACTCTTTTTCGTCGCCCGCTTCAGTCCCTACGAGTGGCACAACCCGTTTCCTTGCAATCCAGACTCCGGTGTGGTGCGCAACAACTTCAACATGCTCAACAGCCTCTGGTTCATCATCGCCTGTCTCATGCAGAAAGGTGAGTTCATAATTGTGCTTCCGAAGCGTCGGCTGTGCAATTCTGTCGGTCAATGGCTTCAAGGCCATCTTCAAGACCTTGAAATTACCTTGTTGCAGGAAAGCAGCCTGGCATCGTCCAAATCTCACGAATTTAGGCCACAGATGCTAGTCGAGAGGACTCTACTTTTATCTGTGAAGGAATTCTGTCGGTTAACCAGAAAGAGCAGTTCTTCTGTTAATTTTGCATTCTGGTGATGTTCGTCGCCTGGCACTTTACCCAAACCGGGCTATCCGAGCAGTCCCTCCCATCAGCAAACCACATTAATGCTAAGCCCAATCGTGTGTCGACAGTCTAGGTTGCTGAGGAGATTCAACGGTCACAAAGGACCCACTTGACAGTGTTCTTTCTATTAAAAGCCAGGAACTTGTACAGTGGACGTCGCGTTGTACCTAATTTACAAGGCGATAAATTGCCAAGCGAATACTGTGTGTTGTTGAGACCATAGTAACTTAATGCACCTCAAATCCGCTGCTTTTGCTGCAGTCAAATTGGTTTTTTTCGGTCCTGTAGAGCCTTTGCGGTGCTAAATGTTAATAATAATAATTGTAGTGGCTTTATTGAGGTCACGAGGACCAAAACGTTCAGCATAAAACAAGACAGTATAACAAGTACTAGATATGAAAATTGTCTTTTAGTTCCTGCTTCACCTGCTCTGGTGAAAAGAAAAATCGGGACAAATAAGGAATGACTGAATTGCGATATGTCGCCAATCTTGTGGTATTGAACAGTATTGCCTACGCATTGGTCGAAGAGATTTACACTTGGATAGACTTGAAACGAGGGGATGGGAAGGGTCACTTAAAATACGATCTGCGATTATTGAACAACTATTGTCGTTGCTGCGAATTGTGATATTCTTTACCCAACTCAAGTACAGAGGGTTAACTTATCCCAATTATGCGGGTGTTGGCTTAATTCTGTATGCAAATTAACTCTCGTGTCCGTGCAAAATATTTTTCAGACGCGGCAAACGATAACACAAGTGTGAATTTAACTTAACCGCGCATAGAGAAAATCTTGATTCACCAAGAACAGACGAAAACATTTTGTCACATTCCTACCACGCATCGAGTACAACAAACGTCTGAAAATTTAAAAATAGAATTGCTTGGATTTTCCATGTTCGTATCGCATAACTCCTTAAATCACAAAACGATGTCGAACAATTGTTAGTCAGTGTTCATCAGAGGGAAACTATGAATGTGGCATGACTAATGTTGAAATTATGAACGAGACAGAATCATGTCAACACAATCATGTAACTTTCATATTTGTGGAGCCGCCATTGTAGAAGAGAAGAAGAGGAATGAGTCATCAAGAAATTTATTATCGATTAAGTCGATATTGGCAACGCAGATTAAATAATTTGTAGGGTCACGGGGCCAAAAGGCTTTCAGAATCAAAAATAATTAATACGAAAACTATCTTCGGTCATCTAATATACAGGGTGGGGTAAACTGCTTTGACAAATGTTTTTTTGATTAATGAATGCTTATTAAATGACAAAATGTAAAAACCGCTTTCAAATGTTCGTCCTCGATCCATTTAACAATTAAAAGATGCAATTCGTCAAGAAATTTCTGCTATTTCGCCTGAAATGATCCGTTGAGTTACAGACAACGTTCGCTAAACTGATGCAAAGCGCAATGATATCAAGTTAAAAGTTGGAAAATAAAAAAAACATATATTTTAATGCCCCTTTTTGGTTTTAATGTGTCAGATAATTTCGCAATCCCTTTGCAAGAAGTTAGAATGGAATTTCAAAACATCGAGGACGCTTTACACGAAGATTACATCCCCTATTGCCAGTTAGGCCCAGGAATTTGTGTTTTAAACCACAGACTGCGAAATTACACATCTGAGCAATCAACTCTAAGGGTTAAGGCCGCATGATTTAATGCCTCCGTTCTCAAATGCCCACGAAAACACCTGTTTAAGTTTCATCCCTGAACAAATCGAGAGAGAGCATTGTGCTTTGAACATAATTGGGCAGACAAGGAATGGTCATCTTTCAACCTCTTCCGTCCATATACTGCTGGTAGAATAATCGTCACACAGTTGGGAGAAGATATGAGAACATTAGAAAGCCGACTTGATGTCTAACAACGCGCACATAACGACTCTTGCTTCGGAATCAAGTGAAGATTGGAGAGTGGGCGTCAAAGTTGCCACGGCGTCAGGAGTACTTCTATTTGGTTTTTAAGCGTGAGGAACCAATACAAAGAACCGCTTTTTTTGAGAAATTGAACTGTGTCGCTGCAGAAATAGCTTTAGAAAAGTGTAAAGTGTCAAGCAATGTGATCCCTGGGTTTACAAGACGACCCAAAGTCGCCCACATTTAATGAATCGTGTTCAACCCAATGAACAAGCCCAGTGTTATTTTGTGAGCACCAATCAAATAAAACCGCCTAAGGGTGATAGTTTATCGTATAAGCGACGGTGAAAGGTCGGTTTTTAATGTGCGACTAACAGATGCTGGTCTGACGCCGTTGTGTTGCAGGAACTGACGTTCTACCGCGCGCAACCTCGACGCGAACCATCGCGGCATCTTGGGGATTTTTCTCCCTCATCATCATCACCTCCTACACGGCAAACCTGGCGGCCTTTCTAACCGTCGAGAGAATGCGAGCTCCCATTGAAGGAGCTTCTGATTTGGCCAAACAGACAAAAATCAAATACGGCACTCGTGGTGGCGGATCGTCTGCCGCGTTTTTCGCGGTAGGTTAAAATTCTCTCTCATCTTCTTCTTCTTCTCCTTCTTTTTTTTCTTTACGGTTCGTGTTACCTAAGCCAAAAAAATAAAGAACCCTTGGGAGGCTGATTTGGAGTCGTAGAGGGCTCGTTCCAGGATATCCACGGCGACCTCTGTCTGATCTTGGAGCATCAGGAATTCGCCTGAGAGAGTGTCCATGTGGTAAAGCGTATTCGGAAGAATCATTGAATTGAGATGACGTGGAATTCTTGAAAGTTAATAACGCGTTAGTGCATGTTCTCCCACTTAAACAGACCAGAGCGGCACATTTCAACTATGCACGACAACATTTGAAATCGAAAATCTAGAATTATTTATTTATTTAAATAATGGATCAATTTATTCGACACCCTAAATTTGTTTGATGGTCAGCGCACATACAAAAATAACCGCTTTTAATAAAAAAAAAACACGCTTCTTTAATCTGGCCTTCGTAATGTTATTGGTCAATAAATCCCAATTTAGAAGCAATGAAACACGCGCCACAAATTTTTCAAAAATGTAGTAAAATAATAATGAAGTCAGCTGTTCAGTGTTCGGCGTGACTTCTTGAATCTCCAAAATGTCGAGTCACCGTGCAATGCCAACGCTCGGTTCTTTTAAGCTTTCATTCCTGATGTGTAAATATTTCTTGCACGCCATTCCGGTTTAAAGTTAGCGAAACACTTTTGAAATGGAGCCGATATTGGCTCTAGGTTACACGTTTTCTGAGTGCATCGCCATATGCTGTGATCTATCAACTTCGTGTTTTCAGCCAAATAAAGGCCTTTGCAGAACCTGTCTGTCTATTTGTCTTGACGTCCGTGGTATCCAGTCAAATTTAGTCCCTCGGGGGGCCTTAATTAGTCCCATTCTTTTCTTAGCTTTCACCCATTATATTTGTATGACTGGAAGCGTTTGTTAGTCGCCCACCAATTCAAGTTGGTCGAAATGCAAATTCATTCGATCAATGCACTGACAAAACTGTTCAATATCTCCAGGAACGACGGATCATCACATATCTGCCAAAAGGCAGTGGCTCCCGCATTCGTGGTATTAGTAGAAGCAGTTATGGTGGCGTCGTTTAAATTGTGCTTAAAATTCGACAAAAATCGTGTATTTCTTTCTAGAAATCGAATCAGTCGGTGTACCAGCAAATGTGGCAGTTCATGTCTTCTCAAAAGGGCGTGATGATCAATAACGCGACGGAGGCGATCGCTCGAGTCAAGCGTGGCGGCTACGCCTACATCCTCGAGTCCACCATGAACGAGTACTTCACGCAACGCAACTGTGATCTCATGCAGATTGGTAACAACCTCGACTCCAAGGGCTATGGGGTCGGATTTCCACAGGGTAAGAACAGTAGCGTAACGTACTGCCCGTCCCATCAGCCTCCTAATAGCGAATGGTGAGCAAATGGTAAATGACACTGGCATTATGACCTTTGGAATGAGGGTGTGACGTCTCTACCGGCAACGCTGGACCATTAATCGAAGGGGGAATTTATGAGTAGTACCTCCGGCCACGTGGCTACACTCGGTCGTAGGTCTCCGCTCGGCACCCAAATGACACCTTTGGCTAAATGAAGCTGCACACCCCGGGAAAATCGATAAGAGGCGCATGTCGCGGATCGTAGCGCGTTGACCAGAGGCTCCAGCGACGCGTACCGTATACCTGCATCTCTAATTGTTACAATCAACGGGAGAAAAGCTGACACCAATCCTTTGTAGGCTCCAAATACCGGGATGAATTCTCCGAGGTCATCTTACAACTGCAATCATCGCAGAAACTCGAGCAGATACGTCTCTACTGGTGGCGAAACTACAGCATCATTGAACCCTGCGATAACGGGCCATCCAAGGGACAAAGTACCGCCTCGCTAGGACATGAACAGATTGGTGGGTGCTTCGTGATGATCTTGGTTGGTTTGGGGACTTCAATTTTGATCAGCCTCCAGGAATTCCTCTATAAGGCTTACCTGAGGTCACGAATAACCAAGGTAATCGACTGGAGTATCTCTTGGTAAAATAACCGTTCTACTTAAACTACAAAAGTAGAGTTTCTGTTTCAGAGGCCATTCTATCAGGAGGTGGCCCGCGAATTCCGGTTTTCAATGGCTAGGTCGAATCGACGCAATTTCACCGCAGAATCGGCGGTTACGTTGCCCCCTTTGGCACCCGGATGTATTCCAGTCTCGAAGGACTGTCGATCGGCGGCTTTGGCCCACGCCCCCTGCCTTCCTGCGGCAACCAAAATGCCCCAAAGTTGCAACGAAAACCTTAGAAATCCGGCTTACCGCGATTTGACTACTGCAGGTAATCGTGAAATGAACATTTATTTTCGTTCGACGTCCATTAGTTGAATTAAGAGTCGATTTGGGCATAGTTAGAAAGCCACTTGTAAAAGATCTACTACTACTACTGCTACTACCACTACTTCTGCTAGTATTGTTGCTCTTAATACTACTTCTACTACTACTAATACTACTGCTACTACTACTACTACTACTTCTACTTCGTCTACTACTTCTTCATCAACGACTTCTTCGTCAACTACCACTTCGTCTACCTCTACTTTGTCAACTACTACTTCGTCAACTGCTACTTCGTCTACTACTACTTCATCTACTACAATTACTACTTCTACTTATACTACTTATAATCCATCTGCTTCAACGATTGCAACAACTATTGCTTCAATTACTGCAATAAGTAATTATACTGCTTCTACTACTACTACTACTACTACTACTACTACTACTACTACTACGAATACAGCGTCTTTCAAGATGGAGTTTCTTTTTCAAATTCAAATTTAACACCCATTTTCGATGGAAAATATTCATTCATTAATTGGTGTTTATAAGAAAGTCTATAATTTGTGAATGCCTCGTGCGCGTTTACAGATTTGGGGTAATCTTCGAAGATATTTTTGAATAATTTGGGCCCAATGACTCAATAACATCACCACTGCACCAAAATACTTACAAAGCAGTATCACCAAATAAGTTTAAACGCTTCTCAATAATTTACAATTACCAATTACGTAGCCATTTAAATACAACTTATCTTCGTCTGAGAGGATTATTTTTTCAGACAAAAGAATCGCCATTTGTAAGGTGGGACCTCAAACCTAGTGCTAAATGATGAGTTTTAATTGGTTATTCATTTGGCCAGTCAGCGAGAAGAGCTCATCCAGTGCGTATGGCATTACCCTCGAGTCATTTACAGGTACCCACGCACCTGGAAACATTTCCGACGATGGCGATAACTGGACGATTCCAAACCACCTCTCTCTGCCTCCATATCCTGAAGATGTGGCCCAGATGCCCTTCCTGCCGACTGGTCCACCCAGTCCCTTCCATCCTGGCGACACGAGCTACTTTGGCGACAGCCCCGACATTCAGCTTCAACGCTTCACGTGCTGACTTTGAGCCGCCAGGTTCATATCCGCCATCCAGTTTTTAAATAAAAAGTTCACCTCATTACGCTCTCAGTCTCTGAACTCATGACGGGCAGCTTTTTGAGTCTTAAGGTTTTATAGAACTATCTTTAAGTTACGAAAGGTTCACCTGATCCAATTCGAACTGCTGATGGCCTCAAGCGTGGCTTCATCTTCAAATCCGCCGAACATCCTGAAGCTGGTAACGACGAATCTCCCAGTCTACCTGCCCCCAAATCCTCCGCCTCTTATATTTCGGCTTCTGATATTTTTCACCGGCTGATTTCTCGTGTTGCCAGACAACGGGTCAATTATTACCTATTGGATGTTCTCTTCCTTTCATATTGAGAAATGATTCCTGGACGTCTCCTAGAGACATGTTAAGCTTTGACCAATCACAAATGGTCGATGGTTATCACGCCAACTCTTCAAATTTGAGACCCCACTAAACAAAACAGAAACACTGTAGCGTGCTCGATGCCAAAAGAAAGCCGCTATTGGCGTATTCTTGATGGCTTTCCAAACAATCTTGTGCAGCGATACTGTCGTTTTAGTTGAAGCGTTTGGCATATGTTTTCTGGAAATAAAATCCTGACATAATTAAGCGTTTTGTAGTTTATTTGCCATTTCGCGATAATCCCGCGCAATTTTAATATTTTTTTATCGTCCTATTCATTCTCAGACCAGGACACATCGTGGCAAGTTCCGAAAAACTAAAATAAAGGGTTCGCGGCTCTTTGAAACCCGCGGGTTGTACGAATCCATGCCTTGTTTTAATGAACGGTGCTTTCGTGCTAGTCTTCGGCATGTTCACGACAACAACACGAAACTTATCCATGCAAGCCGGCCCAAAACTCGGTAACACGTGCGCACATAGTCGGTGGGGCGAAAATATTCGCCGCACCCCATTGGCTGACCATGGCCGGCTGTCAGACACCTGATTGGCTCACTGGTGGTGCGTACGTGGCGGCGTAACTGAATGCGTGATCCGTAGGTGGATCGAATTCAGGCCACAATTCGCATTCTTCTTATTCCTCTTCGTCTTCCTCCAAAACTTGTGGTGATAATCGTCTTGATACAGTCGGAGTTACAGATTGTTGAAATTTGTATGGAATTTATCTGTTGAATAATACGCCACTGAATTGTACTCTTCAGAGGTCGCGCGTGAGTGGGATTGGTTTGCAATTAATGTTAGATTGACAAATTTTACGGGAATTTAATGTTTAAAATCCTAAATAGATTTGCTTAAATCAGTTTAATTGTTTCGGTCGCTTGAAAACATGTTTTGTCATTTAGCTGACCAATGAGCGTTATTGTTCTTTTTACGCTGACATGCTCCTGTGTAGCGTACGGACAGCAACTCGAACTAAACGTTGGTGAGTTGACGTTCGAATAACTCTGATAAATTGGTTATTTACAATTCTCTGGCAGTTTTTTTGTTGACATTTACCGCAACAACAAGTTTTCTCTGCATTCAATAAATTCTCGTATTTGGAGGTGTAGAGGATGTTTGTGAAGGATTTCCATGAGGAAATATTTTAATTGTGGCGCCTGGACTTAAAGTACAGGCCATAGTCACTCAAGAACAGATTTTCTAGGATCTGGTTAAAGTTAAACAGAAAACATTTTAAAATTGACGGGAAGGCTAACAAAACACCGAAATAATTAATTTATAATTAACTTAACTAAAACATTCTCTCAGCTAAATGAATCATTTTCGTTTCTGGCTTTCCTTGACGGTGAATCAGGATGTTTAGGTTTAAATTTCTTCGGTTTTGTTTAAAACATCATTAGTTTCGAACAGCCGCCCTCCATGCCTGACTGCGGCATTCCAAAATCTCACTCTAAAAAACCGTGTTTTTTTAATTCGTTATTCTACGAACGAGTATGTTAACGATGAGAAACTGAAGATTATAAGCAATTTGTGTGATCATTTGTAGGGATCATTTTTGAGGGGACTGGTTGGGGTCATGAGCGAGCCTTTCGCAAGGGCATTGACTCGGCCAATCAGAAGCTATCCGAGCTTCGATTTGGCATGCAGCCTCAGATTACTCTGCGGCCCGTGTTGAAATCGATTGAGGCCGGAAACGCCTACGCTGCCGCGTCAGCTGGTGAGTTTGACGTTTTTTAAGTTGTCGATTCTTTGTATCGGTAACCCCAATCGCTTGCCCACTTGATAACGAGCGTATATTGGTCAATCCGCAATTTCGCGTCACGATTTGAATTTCTTGGAATTAAAATCCTTTTTAGAGACCCCTCCCATCCCATCCCATTAATTCCAGTCTGCAACTGTGAAAATCTCTACGACCAATGCAGAGGGTGGTCTGTTTCATTGCCACATCGCAAATCAGTCATTCCTTCCCGAGAGCGTTTCTTCTTGTGCCTATTTTAGTGACTGATGCATTGCTGCTATTCTTATTCTTAATTCATGTGTGCAGTCGCTTATTGGCGGCCGAGAAATAGTCGCATGCCCAGCCCATCCACAAGCACATTTGGGAGGTCTTTATGGCCACCGTTATTCAGATGGGGCTATCTCTGGCGTCATTCTTGAAATTTAAAGGCAAAATTTGGCGCAACCGAGTAAAATTAAACCGCGCGCGTTTCGAATAGACCAATAGGCGGCATGGTTAATATCTGGTTAATGACTAAGCAATACTGCCTCCAAGAAAGAGCCCATTTTAAGCTAAATTACAGGTTTATTCAGACAACTGCTATATTGGCTATTGCGTATCGATAGAGCGAATCAAAAGCCTATGCCTGATTGATTCCTACGTCGAATAATAATAGTAATAACATGAATAATAATTAAACTTATTGCACCAAAATTTCAGCAAGTCGCTCAGGTCATAACAATCGTTACAAATATGGGATTTCGAGGGTATTAAACGGCGTCGCCTTGGTATTGGTCCACGGAATCTCCATTGGGACCATAGACGAAACTCAAACAGCATAAAAGTATTGACTGATGCCTTCATCGCACCCTTCATCGCGTACTGTTCATTGGTCGCGGCGTTGTGACAGTCTAAACCTCTGTAGGCTTTTAAAAATAATCTCGATTCCATGTGGATCATCTATATAGTCAATGCGTGTCGACATTTTATCCAAAATTCCCGTATTTTAGATGAATCCTGACGTCCTGTCTTGATGTAAATATTTTTGCCCAATGCGAAGGCAATGGCGTTAAATCGTCACAAGAATAATGGCATATCGAAAAACCGGCCATTCCTAATTTGTCCTGATTATTAGTTCCATCCGAATGGGTTAAGTGTGAAGTCAGACATGGTTTTCATTTATAGAATTGTAAATAACGTTTCTGTCTTCGTGATTATAAAATCTCCCGATCAGATATGCTGAAGACAAGCATCTTTTGAACAAAGACAAGGTTACAAAAATAACAATATAGCAAGGGTGATAAAGGATTTAAGAGTTGTCTGTCAGGAGAGGATAAATCTTAATGCCCTGAATTGATATTCGAATTGATATTCGGTAACTCGTAAGATGAACACACCGAAAGCACGTGAATTTCTTCAGGTTTGAGGATGAAATGGTTCATTTAAACAAGGAATAACAGAAAGAATAGGTGGTAAAATGTAACAGAAACTTGAATTATAATTTACAAATGAGTTAGAGGGAATCTTAATAATAATAATAATAATTCAGACTTCTTCTTCACGAGAACCAAAACATTCAGCATTACACTTTTCAAAGAACAAACATGATGGAAGAAGTGACGATTGTGCATAAAAGATGCATAATAGGTTACCTCGGATGAACGAAGAACAGAGAGGAGGTAATTTTAAAGTTTGGCTCGCTTTGCGTCAGGTCATCCACCTATTTTCTGACAGCCACGCAAGCAGTCGGCAACCGTCATCTTGACGTGCGATAATTGTACAATAGAGACGCACCACTCTCCACCTCGTAGCTGAAGCAGCACTCGAAACACGAGGAGACGACGACATCCGGGTGATGAGTCGTTTGTTTTGCCATGGCAGCCTGTGAACTCGTCGCAGACGGCGTTGTGGCCATCCTCGGTCCGGACTCGCAGGTGTCCTCGTCGCAGGCTCTCTGGATCAGTCACCGACATGGAATCCCCTACATGCTCGCCCAATGGGATCTGAGTACTGACGACGCTCTGGTGAACTACACTGTGAATCTCCACCCCCACCAGGACGTCGTTGGGGAGGCTCTCGTCAATTTTCTCCAGGAGGCCGAGGAGTGGATGCAACTTGGGCTCATCTTCTCAAGCGACGATAGTAAGTAGTATATCGAGTTGTGACAGTAAAACGACAACAGCATCACCAACCGGACGACATCGGATGTTAATGGATGTTCGCTTTGAGCTATGAGATTCAAGAGGAATCGCTAAGGTGTTTACCAGGTTAAGAAGGGGTCGAATAGGTGTCGAGAAGGTTGAGGAACATTGGGGGAGGTTGAGGAGCATTCAAGGAGGTTGACGATGTTTCAATGAGGTTGAAGAGGAGTCGAATAGGTGTCGAGGAGGTTGCAGAGTATTCGAGGAGGTGTCGAGAAGGTTGAAGAACAGTCAAGGAAGTCTAGGAGCAGTCGAGAAGGTTGAGGAACATTGGAGGAGGTTGAGGAGCATTCAAGGAGGTTGACGATGTTTCAATGAGGGTGAAGAGGAGTCGAATAGGTGTCGAGGAGGTTGCAGAGTATTCAACGGGTTGTCGAGGATGTCTCAATGAGGTTAAAGAGGAATCGCTGAGGTGTTTACGAGGTTAAGGAGGGGTCGAGATGGTGTCGAGGAGGTTGCAGAGTATTCCGCAGGAGGTGTCAAGGTGGTTTCCATGAGGTTGAAGAGGATTCGATAAGGTACTGATAAGTTTGACGAGGAGTCGAGAGGTGTCGAGGAGATTGAAGAACAGTCAAGGAAGTCTAGGAGCGGTCGAGAAGGTTGAGGAACATTGGAGGAGGTTCAGAAGCACCCACGTAGGGTGAAGAAAGAACCAGCTAAAATCACCCACCCCCCCTCCACCATAATACCTCTAGGTCATAGCCCGAGGCAGTGTGAATGGCCGACATAACTCTCCAGGCACGATACTATAAAAGGAATGACCTAGATTGGCCACGAGACTGCAAAATAATTTAAAAAAAACAGCATCTCGCTGATAATTCTCCCCAATAGAGCTGCTTGAATTAGCGACAGAAGCAGAAAATGAGCAAACTAAATGCTTTTAGAAACTCTAGCAACAGTCTTCCTGTCTTTTACGGCCTATTCGGTGCACATGAGGTTTAGGGTGAGTCGAGAAGTGTCGAGAAGGTTGAAGCGGAGTCGATCGGGTTCCGAAGAGGTTGTGGATATTTCGAAGTAGTAAAGGAGAAGTCCAGGAGGTTGAGGAGGTGTCGATGAGTTTGAGGAGGTGTCACAGAGGTTCGGGAGGATTCGAGAAGTTGTCGCCAAATGTCGAAATGGAACATGGGTAACTGTTTCAACAAACCAAACCCTTGAAAACTTCGCACGAGCATAGAATAGACCAGACGCGGAGGTCTGAAGCCCACGTTTCTCTCTAACTTCGAAGTGGCCAATAAAAGCGGGATTTCCGTTTTTTCTCACTAGGTCTGGCCAAGTACGAACACCTTTTGTCGAAGTTCAACGGCCGACTTGTCATGCGAAAGTGGGATACCTCCGACCACTCCCACAAGTACGTCATCAAGTACTTCATGACCACCAAGTCGCAAAGCCGCTTCGTGGTCGACATCCCCAGGTCTGAGAACGAGATCTTTCTTCAGCTTGTAAGTTCGAAGCTGCTCGCCTAGTAGGATAGTTAATACCAGTGTCCTGTGTCTGTTGAATGATCCATTCAAAAACTAAAACAATCACCCGCTGAGGACTCCATCCATCCATCAATCAATCATTCTCATTTCCACGCATGCTTTGCGCGGAAACCGCCCGCTAAATGATGGACCGGCGTCATGCATGCCCAGTTCTCGTTCCAGTGATTCGCTCCATAGCCAGACTGCAAGACCAAGTGTGCAACGTCGCTTTCAAGTTTTCCGCCACTCTTGCACCGTTATCTGAGTAATTTGACGTGTCTGTCTGGTGTCAAACTTGACCAAATCACTGTCGACGGCGTGGACGGCTTCTCGGTGTCTAGACGACGACGTTGTTTGGGTTGATTCGTCGCAGACATCAGTGGTCGAATAACTCTAAACTTCTGGTATCGTCGGCGCATAGGGACCGCGTTTCGCAATCTTAGGTTCCCGTGGAACGAATCGCTGCAGGGCTGACACGAACCTCTGTCTGGAGGCACCGGGACTGTAGAAACGACGATTTGGTTAATCGATTTTAAAACTCTTCCCTCGACTGTGGAGCCCAGAATCACGAGTGCCTTGAAGGGTTAGGCGCGGTATTGACGAGAACGGATTGACGAGCAGTCGAAGTTGTGGGGGACGCTTGATCGGTTGAATTAATGTAGAACTAATCGTTCGGCTTCCTGCATCAGCAACTGTTGGTTGTCCACAGACAACGCCTACCCGGTCATGTCGACGGCTATAGACAAGGATTTTAGACCTCAGCTTCTGGCTGGGCCAAGGCCTCCGCTGACAATTCCATCGCCTACTAGAAGATAAATGAGCTTCATAGGGTCTGCCATAAAGTGGCAGCGGTGGCCTAGCCCGGGAGTCGAACCCAGTTTAATAACCACCAATTTAGTAATGCGAAACAAATCTTTTGAATCTTTTAATCGTTTTTCGGCATTACCAAGCAGTAAGAAGAATCTTGTTTCCTCGTAGATCTCTGAATACAACATGACTGACCAATACCATAGCTACATTTTTATGGATTGGGTAAGTGTTTCGGCGTTTCTGTTAAATTCAATTTCTTACGTGCGCCAAAATCAGAAAACGTCGATGCGGCAGTGCGATTCCTATAAATACTCCACAAGAAGACGCTTTGCGAGAACATCTTCTGCTGAAGGGTGGACGGGCTTCACGAATGGCCTGGATCGGAGCCGGTGGAGGTTCCAGCAGCTTCGCTATCCTGGGGAGAGTTCAAAGAGCTCCGGGAAGGGTAGACAGCTTCTCAGGAGTCCAGACAGCGACGCCTTTTTTCTTCGATTCAAAGCGTGTCAAACCAGTTCGCTTTGGAGATCAATCACTGACACCGGGCAGCAGGGCAGACGTGAGTGTTTGTCGGAGGCGAAACCGATGGAGGGCGCCATTCGGGAGGATTTCGGAGCCCTGATTGGGTTATTCCCTTTTTGTGGACTCGTCGCGGGAACTGTGGGTCCAAGGATTAAAAGTTCCTCGAGGGGGTATGCGCATTAGTGATGAGAGGGTTGTTGGGAGGTAGAGGGTGTGGCGGGGACGCATGAAAAGTTGCAATAATGAAGCACTCACCGTTCGGCCTCCGGGTCGTAGGTGTTGATGGCGTCGGCAGGCGGGAAGGGGTCCAGGGGGAAGATGTGTTGAGAAGAGAAGACCTAAAACACCCATTGGACCAATGAGGGTGAGGGGCCAGAAACATGCGGTGATCCCATGCGGGTATTAACCCCGCCCGCCGGTGTTCGCGGCGAAATGATACTCGGCTGTGCGCCCACACTCGGCAACGGTCAACACTTCTACAAGGCCGCCGGCAGCTGCAGTGGCGCCGATCAGATGCGGACCCTTCAAATCGATGACTCGCGCCGTCGCCTTGGGAAGGTTCGCGTTTCCGGAGACCCGACAGGTGCTGTCACAGTCGACATGGAACGTCCGGGCTTGCAGACGGTTAGTCCTCTCGCAGGAGAAAGAAGAGTTCCGTTTGCAAACGAATGGTAGGCGGCGCCTCTGTTATCCACATGTCTAAATAGAGAATCCGTATCGGCTGTTGGATCTCACACAGTGGATCCAAGGGCGTTCGCCGATCTGATCGGAAAGCCAACGACGACCCCCAGGTTTGAGGAAAAGCAAAAAATGTTGAACTTTACTCAGAATCCGAAGTTTCTAACAGTTGCGGCATTCATCAAGCTGCCGGTTTATCTTCTAGTCGGTTACCGGACTAAAGGTTGCTTCAACGCAGCATGGTTGCTCACTGTCGGTCAAAGAGCACTTAGGAGAATTCAGCCTGCCCCCTCTTTAAAACGAAACAAAATTTAGGACTGGCAGAAAATGTCCGACTTATCATGTCCATCTATTCGTAATTGTTACTAAGGTAACGAGAATAAAAACTTCCAAAACATCAAAATTCGCCGCAAACAAAATGATGCAAGAAGAAGATGGAGAATAATTTTACACGAATAAAAGAAAATATTGTAAACAAAGTCAAATTAAACCCTCGATGTATAAAACGTTTTGCAAACGCTTGAAGGCGGCCATTGAAAGGAACTGTTCATAACCCTTGCCGAAATGTTTTGGTGATTATTAAATTAGTAGACTTCAGCGTGCATAATAATAATAATAATAATAATAATAATAATAACAAGTACCGGAGCCCAAAGGTTAGTTAATTGCTTTGTCTGCATCACAGCGAGACCTCCCATTTTATAGCTAGACGCTTTTAACTCATAGATTAATAAACCTATTTTGTATCTTCGAAAGAATTTGAATGAATTTGTTATTTTGTACTGAAAATAGCGTATCAATGAAAATTGTTACTTGAATTCATTTCACAACCACAGAAACTTCACGCATGATAAACACGATGATTGACAAAAGCGTCACGTGGCTGAAAATAACTAAAATTATGACACATTTTGTCTTCTGAAAGTTTCATTAATTAACGGTCACTGTGTGTCGTCACGCGATTAAGCATTTGGAGAATAATTTACCGAATTCATTCTGAGTTTTTGTTTCAAGAAATATAAAAATATGGTTCAAATGATTCTATTTCTTTTCTATAAATTGGATACGATCGTGTTAACTTAATGCATGGGGTTCTTCTCATTCCGTGTTGCAACGTACTAAAACAACTCCTCCATCTCCTACCCTGCCTCCTCCATCTCCTCGTTCTCACTTCCTATCCACCTCATCCTCAACTCCAACATTCCTAATCAACACCCCATCCTCCTATGGCTCTTCCTCTAATACCCCTCCTCCGCCTCCTCCCCATCTTCTCTTTCTCAACTCCTCCCATCCACCTCATCCTTCCCTCAAATTTTACTCGTCCAAATGACGTCCTTTTATACCTCTTTATCTCCCACCAGTCCTACCCGTCCTACCAAACCCTCCTCCTCTTTCTCACCTCGTCCCATCAACTTCATCCTTGCCTCAAATCTTACTCCTCCACACCACGTCCTTTAATAACTCTTCCTCAACTACCCGTCCAACCAAACCCACTTCCTCTTTCTCACCTCCTCCCATCAACTTCATCCTTGCCTCAAATCTTACTCCTCCACACCACGTCCTTTAATAACTCTTCCTCAACTACCCGTCCAACCAAACCCACCTCCTCTTTCTCACCTCCTCCCATCAACTTCATCCTTGCCTCAAATCTTACTCCTCCACACCACGTCCTTTAATAACTCTTCCTCAACTACCCGTCCAACCAAACCCACTTCCTCTTTCTCACCTCCTCCCATCAACTTCATCCTTGCCTCAAATCTTACTCCTCCACACCACGTCCTTTAATAACTCTTCCTCAACTACCCGTCCAACCAAACCCACCTCCTCTTTCTCACCTCCTCCCATCAACTTCATCCTTGCCTCAAATCTTACTCCTCCACACCACGTCCTTTAATAACTCTTCCTCAACTACCCGTCCAACCAAACCCACTTCCTCTTTCTCACCTCCTCCCATCAACTTCATCCTTGCCTCAAATCTTACTCCTCCACACCACGTCCTTTAATAACTCTTCCTCAACTACCCGTCCAACCAAACCCACTTCCTCTTTCTCACCTCCTCCCATCAACTTCATCCTTGCCTCAAATCTTACTCCTCCACACCACGTCCTTTAATAACTCTTCCTCAACTACCCGTCCAACCAAACCCACTTCCTCTTTCTCACCTCCTCCCATCAACTTCATCCTTGCCTCAAATCTTACTCCTCCACACCACGTCCTTTAATAACTCTTCCTCAACTACCCGTCCAACCAAACCCACCTCCTCTTTCTCACCTCCTCCCATCAACTTCATCCTTGCCTCAAATCTTACTCCTCCACACCACGTCCTTTAATAACTCTTCCTCAACTACCCGTCCAACCAAACCCACTTCCTCTTTCTCACCTCCTCCCATCAACTTCATCCTTGCCTCAAATCTTACTCCTCCACACCACGTCCTTTAATAACTCTTCCTCAACTACCCGTCCAACCAAACCCTCCCCCTCTTTCTCACCTCCTCCCATCAACTTCATCCTTGCCTCAAATCTTACTCCTCCACACCACGTCCTTTAATAACTCTTCCTCAACTACCCGTCCAACCAAACCCACTCCCCTCTTTCTCACCTCCTCCCATCAACTTCATCCTTGCCTCAAATCTTACTCCTCCACACCACGTCCTTTAATAACTCTTCCTCAACTACCCGTCCAACCAAACCCACTTCCTCTTTCTCACCTCCTCCCATCAACTTCATCCTTGCCTCAAATCTTACTCCTCCACACCACGTCCTTTAATAACTCTTCCTCAACTACCCGTCCAACCAAACCCACCTCCTCTTTCTCACCTCCTCCCATCAACTTCATCCTTGCCTCAAATCTTACTCCTCCACACCACGTCCTTTAATAACTCTTCCTCAACTACCCGTCCAACCAAACCCACTTCCTCTTTCTCACCTCCTCCCATCAACTTCATCCTTGCCTCAAATCTTACTCCTCCACACCACGTCCTTTAATAACTCTTCCTCAACTACCCGTCCAACCAAACCCACTTCCTCTTTCTCACCTCCTCCCATCAACTTCATCCTTGCCTCAAATCTTACTCCTCCACACCACGTCCTTTAATAACTCTTCCTCAACTACCCGTCCAACCAAACCCACCTCCTCTTTCTCACCTCCTCCCATCAACTTCATCCTTGCCTCAAATCTTACTCCTCCACACCACGTCCTTTAATAACTCTTCCTCAACTACCCGTCCAACCAAACCCACTTCCTCTTTCTCACCTCCTCCCATCAACTTCATCCTTGCCTCAAATCTTACTCCTCCACACCACGTCCTTTAATAACTCTTCCTCAACTACCCGTCCAACCAAACCCACCTCCTCTTTCTCACCTCCTCCCATCAACTTCATCCTTGCCTCAAATCTTACTCCTCCACACCACGTCCTTTAATAACTCTTCCTCAACTACCCGTCCAACCAAACCCTCCCCCTCTTTCTCACCTCCTCCCATCAACTTCATCCTTGCCTCAAATCTTACTCCTCCACACCACGTCCTTTAATAACTCTTCCTCAACTACCCGTCCAACCAAACCCACTTCCTCTTTCTCACCTCCTCCCATCAACTTCATCCTTGCCTCAAATCTTACTCCTCCACACCACGTCCTTTAATAACTCTTCCTCAACTACCCGTCCAACCAAACCCACCTCCTCTTTCTCACCTCCTCCCATCAACTTCATCCTTGCCTCAAATCTTACTCCTCCACACCACGTCCGTTAATAACTCTTCCTCAACTACCCGTCCAACCAAACCCACTTCCTCTTTCTCACCTCCTCCCATCAACTTCATCCTTGCCTCAAATCTTACTCCTCCACACCACGTCCTTTAATAACTCTTCCTCAACTACCCGTCCAACCAAACCCACTTCCTCTTTCTCACCTCCTCCCATCAACTTCATCCTTGCCTCAAATCTTACTCCTCCACACCACGTCCTTTAATAACTCTTCCTCAACTACCCGTCCAACCAAACCCACTTCCTCTTTCTCACCTCCTCCCATCAACTTCATCCTTGCCTCAAATCTTACTCCTCCACACCACGTCCTTTAATAACTCTTCCTCAACTACCCGTCCAACCAAACCCACTTCCTCTTTCTCACCTCCTCCCATCAACTTCATCCTTGCCTCAAATCTTACTCCTCCACAGCACGTCCTTTAATAACTCTTCCTCAACTACCCGTCCAACCAAACCCACTTCCTCTTTCTCACCTCCTC
>JAPUBX010004048.1:0-25412 GCA_028672205.1 Proteocephalus fallax | reverse complement strand
ATTCATCCTTTTCCTTTCCTTTACGTCGTACTCTTCCTCCTCCTTCCAGTTTTTTCCAAATTGGCATATACCAGCTAATAAAGAAGTAAGATTAACCATTAGATAAGTTCATTCGCTTAAAGTAAGCTGCGCTTGTACCTATACATAAGTCATTGTATTTGACTTGCCTATTTACTATTTAGCATCTCCATCACCAGAACAGAGCACTATCTGAAGCATTGAATTGAGACCTATGTGCTCATTCGTGGCTTAAACCCAAACCGCTTTGTCCTTTTTCGTTGAAAGGACACGCAGTTCCTCGACTCTAAGCCCTTCGCCGTGGACCGCGGAGCCAATTTCTCTGCCTTATCGCTCCTTCAGCTGCTCGATCTGAACTACAACATGCACGAAGACATCTCCTCGTCCAGATCCTCCTCGACGGGCTCATCGGCGTCCCTATTCACGAACGACGACGACGAGGTCTTGTCGTCTGCCAGGGATAGTCTGGTGAGTTTCCCCGTTTCCACTTATAAGAATGACGAAAACAAAACGAAAATTTCAACTCCGCCTCTTTTTCCACCTCATCCTCATTCCTCCCCTCCTCTTTCTACTCCCTTTCTTCCCAATTCTCCTCCTACATTGTCCTTTTCCTTATCCTTCTACTTCACCCATCTCCTTTGCTTCGTTCCCCACTTCTAATGCTTTAGTTTACAAAAACTACATTTGGTTATTCTATCCCCTATATGCTCTTAAACAGGAACCGTAATTGAAGAGCTACTTAAATCAAATCAGCGACATTCGGGTGTAGGGGGAAAATCGTGGTATTCATAAAAAACACGGAGTACCTTCGATTCTCATCTCGCGGTTATATTTGTACCAATTTACGATACTTCGGAGACTGGGACTGATACTGACTCATCGGTTTTCGCGTCCTACAGACCTACTATTTTCTGATCTACGACACTCTCAATCTCCTCTCGATTGGGATCTCAAGGTTGGCGGCTGGACGGCAAATTGAACCCCCGCATGGGTTGACCTGTGACGGCGAGGAAACCTGGTCCCAGGGTCCACTCCTGCTCGACGCAATCAAATCGGTAGGAATATAAAGACGCACATTTTGTTTAAAAGAGAAGGGGAATATTTTGCGTTGTATCGATCCCTCGTGCTTGCAGGTGAAAGGAGATGATATGATTGGTTGGACGGGCCGCGTTGAATTTTCACCAGACGGACGTCGGAAGAATGTCAACATCACAATTCTTGAAATGGGTAAAGAAGGATTCGTCAATGTAAGTGACAAACGGTCTATAAATGCATTTGCCGTGTTTACCTATTAGGTTTGAACAGTGTGAATTGTTTTTTATTGGCTCGAAGCTAACTAATTAGTAATCAATAAATGCCCTGAGAGAAGTGGATTGGCTGGAAGCGGTCCTTGCTTGTATATAAATATAAATATTAGAACAATATTCACGTTAGTAGAATAGATCGATTCGGGAACACTATCTATTTACTGACATTTGCTGATCGGAAGAAACGATTTTATCCTGTCCGACCGATTTACTTATTTGTTTAACATCGCTTAAAGTATTCTCCCAAACACTTTTCCGTTTTCTAGTTTGGTTATTGGAACGAAATGGACAAGCTGGTCATAACCAAGGAATTCAAAACCACTCAGCTGGAAATTCAAAAGGAACTGAAGGGTCAGACGCTTCGTGTCGCAACGATAGAAGTAAATACTTGTTTTTTCTAAAATATTAAATCTTCCCACGAAGAAGGCTATCTTATAGTGGCTACAAGATCATTAATCCCTGATACAATCTCATAGACAGCGAGCAATTGATCCTTCGAAGGTTCAGAAACCCCCTTCGATCCGAAGGTTACCTCTGTTGTTGGTTCAGGGAACAGAATTTATAACAGAAACGTAACTTCAAATAGGGTCTGAGGTTCGTGTTCACATTGCACAAGAAATTATAGTAATCGGAACATTGGTCTGCGCCCAGCCTCAACTACTGGAAGCACGCCTATCGATTTTCTGTCGGTTTAACGAGAATGTATCAAATTGACCAATTGGGCGAGAGGAGGAGAAGGTGGGTGACAAGATGAGTCATCTCTTGGGGTCAAACCCCTCGGTTGACTTACCGGGCTGAAAAGAACCCGCTCATTGCCAAAATTGTCGCCGATCAACTACACGATGCTGAGATTGTTCACCACTCTAATAGCGACCCCTCAGAGCAGAGATATATATGGCATGTAACCGAATTCCCAACCACTCTGCCATCAACCCGGATGATAAAGGAGCAATAAACGTCCTCACCGCACTAGATATCAAAGTGAGCTCCCTCGTTAGTCGCGTAAAACACGTTTCTATCCTAGGAAAATATTTGTCGGTGACATGTCGGTACAATGTGATTACCCAGTACTCACAAGCTTGCTTTAATGGTCACTAAGATTTGAGTAAACGACAGCTTTCCAGTTTCTGTGTTTAATGTATAATTCGATGCAAACCGTCTCATCCAAACCTTCGTTTAAGAAACGTGTCCACTGCGCGTCGAAGATTCAAGGTGGCTCGAAGTATGCTACCAGTGGTGTCTGCGAAGAATTTCTAAAGCGGACGTGCGTGGATAACGAGATTGGACGTCGTCGCATAGACACCAAGAATCCATCCACACCGAAGGTTGCACTCTCGTTTTACGTCAGGCAGACGCGGAGATTTCAAACCCGACTTTTGCACCACATCCTCTTCATCCTCTAGTGTGTGAACCGCCTGAGTGCATTCGGGGTTCTGCAACCAGGCGGTTTGGTGTCAGAGGTCATGCAAAATAAACGGTTGAAACGAGGGGAGGTCAAGATAGGTGTCCCAAATTACAGAAAAAACGATGTTGACCTTCACAAGTTCCTTCATCTTGAAGTGATTTCGGTTCATTGGGCTGATCAAGAAAAAGCCGAATTGGTACATATTTTTATGTGAAAATTACTGTAACTGGGAGTCCCCTGTGTTCTTTTATTGTAGGAAACACCGTTCGTCATGTACAAAGGCCCTCCTTCCGATGAGAAGTCTGTGGACCCCAAAGACTGGCACGGATTCTGCATCGACCTGCTGAACGAGTGTGCCGCAGCTCTTGAATTCAACTACACCGTCCACCCGGTTACCGATGGCAACTACGGAACAGCAACCATCGTCAATGGCCAGGAAGTCTGGGACGGCATTATAGGAGAGTTGCAGTTTCGGGTAAGGAGGATGGGGCGTTAACAAACCTCCCCAATTCCATTAAATCCATAATGACAACTAAATGCGTTCCAGTATTAAGCACGAAGACGAATTTGGCTGTTGTGAGTTCTAACGCAGTAAGGCTAAAGGTGATTTTATAACTTCTACTGTTCTGTTATAAGTAATAATTATTTTGCGGGGCGTTGCCGTCAGTTCCATATATTTATCTTGCCAATTAACCACAAAATAAAGAAATTTTAAGATTTTAAAATTAAACACGATTTAAGGTGCATTTTTGATGTTCAGTTCGAGTCAGTTTAAAGAACATTCGATCTACTTATAAACAAATAAGTTTATTGTTCTTTTACCTATTCCCATAGCTCCACAGTCAGTCACTGGGAATTGTACGGGTTGCGTTCTACGTGATGCAAACCGCATGATTCATTGTACAGATCGATAGATTTTGGATCAGACCCATAACTAGAGCTCACGTGATTGTTTTGAAAAGGTGTATTATTGATTGATAAGAAGAGTACAACACAGAAGCTATATGATTACACTATTTTTATTTCAGAAAGCTGATTTAGCCGTCGCCATGTTGACAATAAGTTACGAGAGAGAACGGGTTATCGATTTTACCACACCTTTCCTAAATCTTGGGATCAGCATCATCTTCAAGAAGCCGGAGAACAAAAAGCCTGATTTATTTTCGTTTCTCCGCCCTTTGTCGCCAGTTGTGAGTTTTTTCAGTAGCAATTATAAACCCCCAACTGCGCAAATAAGTTTCATTTCATCATTCACACTTGTTGTTTTCACCAACTGAAATCACACGTGGCGGTTATCTGTCTAGCTAAATTGTTTTGTAATCGATAACGTCTGGTGTCGCAATTATCGATTGCTGCCACCACGGCATTCGGACACGAGATAATTCAATTAAATCGTCACGCGTGTGATTATCGATCGTTGATTGCAATTCATTGGAGACCCGCCTAAAGCAATCTGATTGGAGCTTTCGGGGTGCTTGACTAATGCAGGTTGCCATGTATCTGGTGTTGGTCTCCTTGAATCGAAATTTGTGTTTTTTTCTGCAGGTCTGGGGCTACGTCCTGATTGCCTACGTGGGTGTAAGCATGGCACTCTTCTTTGTGGCTCGCTTTAGTCCCTACGAGTGGCACAATCCGCATCCCTGCAACACAGACTCCGGGTTACTCGAAAACAATTTTAATATGCTCAACAGCCTCTGGTTCACCATCGGATCGCTGATGCAGCAAGGTTCGGTTTTACCCGCATTGGTGTCTAGGTGTCAATTAACGCATTGGCTCCTCGGTACAGAACAGATTACGGCTTAACGTCGTCAAGTGACCACATTAGTAATAACGCCAACGTTCCGCTTGGCGATCAGTGTCTATCCGAAGCGCACGGAATGCAGCAACCATCACAAACCCCACCTCTTCGATGATCTGAAGAGGAAAAATCATGCAGGCGTGGCGCCCACGCGTATTGTCGTCGGTTTCAGCCAATTTTCTCGAACACCGTCTTAGAGGCAATCATCGGGCAATTCTGATATTTAGCACCATGAGAGAGCCCTTATCCCTTAATCGGACTCCAGAAAGATGTTAAGAAATCTCTCTAGGTTCTACTACTGGCTGCAATTCAACTTAATCGGGTGGAAAAATAACAAATGTACGAACTCTCTGTGTTGAAATTACTCGGTTTTGTCCACGCGATTGGTTGATGTGAATAGACACACACAAATCGCGGAATTAAATTTTAATTGGCAGTTTTAATTGTCCTTCAATTTCCCAAATCACTGTCACGCTGTTGCATATTCGGGCGTTTATTCCCCAAGATTTAGTTTCCATTGTCGAATATTCTAAACAGATATCCACGGAATACGCGTAATCATGGGGTAAATTGTGAGATCTAATTATCGGTCACACTCATTTGTGTCGTGAATTAACACTGGTCGAAGATTTGTCTGACTAAATCCGATTTAGCAGTACCAAGCGTGAAAAAAAAGCGTTTAAAGGTCCCCACTGTTCAGGGGTTAGCAGAGATCGAAAGACCAGCACTCACTGCTTCATTTGTGAGGTGATTGAACGGTGACCCAACTTAGTTACTTGATAACATTTGCAAGAGAGTAGTAAGTAGACGAAAGTTGAAGCTGAATTGTAAAGTTATCTTTGTTTTCCGAGTTGAAAGCCACTTCTTCAAATTCAAATTTGGCGTCATCCACATCGACGATTACTACAAGAACGACTACTATTAACTTGATTAAGTAGACTCAGCTAGGATTGTGAATGGAAAAACCTTTCAGCATTCTAGTGGCAGCCATTTGACCTCCAAAGAAACCTGGTGTTCTGATCTGCCAAATTTTAATTGGTTTCAGGTTCGGATATTCTCCCACGAGCAACATCGACACGAATTATAGCCGGTTTCTGGTGGTTCTTTACCCTCATCATAATCTCCTCATACACCGCTAACTTGGCGGCTTTTCTCACCGTCGAGCGAATGAAAATACCCATCGAGGACGTGAATGACCTTGCCAAACAGACCAAGATAAAGTACGGCACTCGCGGGGGTGGTTCCTCGTCGGAATTTTTTTCAGTGAGTTCCAATTTTAAATAATATCACAAAGTATGTTGAACGTTAACGACAAGGATAATGATCAGTTAATATTGATTAAAACATGTCAACAGACGCGTTCTTCAACTCTTATTTATTTAAAAGCATCTCCCTGAAATGTGATGCTGCCTCTTGCCAAATATGGCCACTATCCTTTTTCCCGAGTGTCATCGATGTTTAAAATTATTGCATCCGGTGTAATCATAAGCTATCCCCCCAAGACCACGGTAACTAATAACGCCATCTGGATTGCAGTGGGCATAAACAACTCTCTACTTTCAGTGGTTATTGTTTTTTAGGGTTTAAAATGTTGGCAACACTTTTAGCGCTGTGAGTGACCTTGCCGTTTGGTCGTTTAGCGGGCAGCGTCGGCATCCCCCCCCCACCACCCCCGCTCTGCTGTTGGTTGGGTTTTGGATGAGGCTGCAGTGGCCACTTCAAACTGGGAGGAACGCAGCCTGGATAAAAAAATGTTCTTCCAAGTTTGCGTGCCCGTGTCAAATTCTAATTAAACAGTCATTTTTGATCGTGCATCTGCTTACTGGAGTCGCAAATCTGCCCCACGTGAATGCTGACAAATGTGAAATTTTTGTTGATATTTCGGCATAATTGGGACACTAGTAGATCAAAATGCGTATCAAAGAGTAACACGAGAGAAATTTAAAGGCTTCTTAACAACAATATGCAGTGAGTTTTCCAATGCTCAAATACGGCCATTTTGTTTGTTTGTTTGCGAACCCGTTCTGCCCTGATCCGTTTACCTTTTTATTTGTTGTATGATTCCGTGGGTTTACAAGTTCACCGTTTGCGGAGGTTGAATAAGCAGTTGTAGTAGCAGTAGTATTAGGAGTAACAGTACTAGCTGAAGTAGTAGTATTAGTGGTCGTATCAGTAGTATAAAAGTAGTAGAAGCAATAGTATTAGCAGAAAAGTAGTATTAGGAGTAACCGTACTAGTAGAAGTAGTAGCATTAGTAACAGTAGTATTAAAGTAGTAGAAACAGTAGTATTAGTAGTAAAGTAGCAGCAGTAGTATTAGGAGTAACAGTACTAGCAGAAGTAGTAGCAGTAGCAGTAATAACAGTAGTAGTAGTAGTAGTATTATCAGAAGTAGTAGTAGTAGTAGTAGTAGTAGTAGTAGTAACAGTAGTATTAAAGAAGTAGAAGCAGTAGTATTAGTAGCAAAGTAGTATTAGCTCTAGTAGCAGTAGTATTAGAAGTAACCGTACTTGTAGAAGTAGAAGTAGTAGCAGTAGTATTAAAGTAGTTGAAGCAGTAGTATTCGTAGTATTAGCCGTAGTATTAGTAGTAACAGTCCTAGCAGAAGTAGTAGTAGTATTAAAGCAGTATAAGCAGTTGTATTAGTAACAAAGTAGTATTAGCTCTATTAGCAGGAGTATTAGAAGTAACCGTACTTGTAGAAGTAGAAGTAGTAGTATTAAAGAAGTTGACGCAGCAGTATTCGTAGCATTAGTAGTAACAGTACTAGCAGAAGTAGTAGTAGTAGTAGTAGTAGTAGAAGTAGTAGTAGTTATTGTAGTAGTAGTAGTAGTAGTAGTAGTAGTAGTAGTAGAAGTAGTAGTAGTAGTAGTAGTAGTAGTAGTAGTAGTCGTAGTAGTAGTAGTAGTAGTAGTAGTAGTAGTAGTAGTAGTAGTAGTAGTAGTAGTAGTAGTAGCAGCAGCAGCAGCAGCAGCAGCAGCAATAATAGCAGTCGTAGCAATCGTAATGGCGTCCTTTAAATTGTGCTCAATATCGACACTAATCGATTTCTTGTTTTTAGAAATCGAACCAGTCGATGTACCAGCGAATGTGGCAGTTCATGAAGTCTCAAAAGGGCGTGATGATCAATAACGCGACGGAGGCGATCGCTCGAGTCAAGCGTGGCGGCTACGCCTACATCCTCGAGTCCACCATGAACGAGTACTTCACGCAACGCGATTGTGATCTCATGCAGATCGGAAACAACCTCGACTCCAAGGGCTATGGGGTCGGATTTCCACAGGGTAAGAACAGTAGCGTAACGTACTGTCCATCGCATCAGCCTCCTTATAACGAATGATGAGCAAATGGTAAATGACACTTGCATTATGACCTTTGCAATAAGGGTGTGACTTCTCTACCGGCAACGCTGGACCATTAATCGAAGGGGAAATGTATGAGTAGCACATCCGGCCACGGGGCTACACTCAGTCTTAATAACACACAATCCTCGTAGAGTGCCACGATGATCAAATGCAGCAGCAGTTCCGTGAGGGTCTCATTCCACCAGGTCTGGATGTCATTACGGCTCTCCATGAGAACGACAAGGTGTCGCAGGAGTCGTACAAAGGTCGGACATCGCACGAACCGCAACAGCGGCTTCTCCAGAAGTCGATTGAACCGCCTACGTGGCCTAGGAGGCGGTGGAGGCACCGGAAAAATGCAGCTGGCAACATCAATCGCGCTGTTGGGCTCAGAGAATAACCGTTTGAGGGCGCGCGAGACAGTATCCTCGGCCTGAAAGAGAGAACAGATGACCACGAGGCATGAGGGTTAGACAAAGAGCGATATAATCTGGAGGAGGAGGAGGAGGAGGAGGAGGAGGAGGAGGAGGAGGAGGAGGAGGAGGAGGAGGAGGAGGAGGAGGAGGAGGAGGAGGAGGAGGAGGAGGAGGAGGAGGAGGAGGAGGAGGAGGAGGAGGAGGAGGAGGAGGAGGAGGAGGAGGAGGACAAAGAGGAGTACAAAATTGGCGCAACAGAGGAGGAGCTGCCAGCTTCATGGATGTCGCGGATCGTAGCCGCCTCCACGTCTTCTCTAATGGTGTTGATTCACAGGACCGACAGCGCCAATCAGTGCGTGGAGACGGCGCCGACTAGACTGACTGTCCTGTGAGCGCCATCGACGGGAGTCACCAATAAGACGGAATAGATAATTACTCCAAACGCCTAATTTACTGACGTGCTTCATTTGTTTGTTGCCGATCGGGTACACACAGCCAATAGGCGAATGCATGTTCCTTAGTGTCGACCAATGAATGATGCCAGGCGCGGTTGACCCGACCTGACCTGTTTGATGGGAGTTGATAAACATGTAACGGAGTATTCTTGGGGAGAGTAAGAAGATTGACATCTACAACTTGGGAGATGTATGCAGGTCTAAAAGAATCTTCGTTTCCGTAGAAAGATAATATTAACTCTTTTTGTAACTGGTCCAAATTATCTCACCTACTTCGCCAATTTATAATGACTTGTTGAGGATCGAGCAGTATTAGTTCGAAACCTGGAAGACACAAAGCTGCGTTGCGTTTTATAAACATTTCGGTCAAACAGGCTCTTACAAAGTCTACCAATGAGATTCCAACATGCCTAGCACATTACCTATTGAGCGGACAGATCAGAAAATGAGAAAGTTTGATTACCAATAGGAAAGAGGATACTGTCTCGAAAACGCGGAATAAAAGAGAATAATTGTAAGGTTATGAGTAGAAAAACCTTCAGCACGAAAAAATAATATCAAACAAGGTGAAAACGGTCTTTAGTTCCGACGAAACTAAAACCCCGGACAAATAAGGAATGACCCACTGAATCGCCATATGTCGCTGGTTATTTAACGGTATTGACTTCGCATTGATTGAATCGATTTAGGTCGAAAAAAACTTGAATAGCCGGGTTGGTAGGGGTCATCCAGTATACCATTAGAGAAGAGTGCTAAACCGCTGGAATGAATAATCGTCCATCTCTTGGACTGACACCATAGGAAAGTGAATAGAAAACGAGATTATTTTTACAAGCCTTCGGAGGGCTTAGGGTTTAGAGCATTTGAGTCCGGGGAACATTACGGGTGAACTGTTTGCAAACGAAATCTAAGAAACAGAGACGATATCCCCATGATCAGCACTCGAAGATAACGCCGAGGAATTTTTGGTTTGAGCGCGAGGATAAATTAGGGAGTGGAGAGATCGCCGAGTGTTAGCATCTGTCTCTGGGAAAAACGTAACGAAGATAGGTAGACAGAGAGGTCCTTTATGCAGACGTAATCGTGCTGAATTGGTGGAACTACCGTCTCCTTTAGGTTCAAAGTATAGAGATGCCTTTTCTGAGGTTATTCTACAACTGCAGTCCTCGCAGACGTTGGAACAAATTCGTCGTTATTGGTGGCGAAACTACAGCATCACAACACCCTGCGAAGATGCTTCAAAGAAAGGTTCTGACGCCAGTTCGCTAGGTCTCGAACAAATCGGTGGCTGTTTCGTGATGATATTGGTTGGCCTGGGGGCCTCCATATTGATTAGTCTCCAGGAGTTCCTCTGCAAGGCCTACCAACGCTCAAAGATAACCAAGGTATGCGTGTGTTTAACACCCCCAACAACCAACACCCCACCCCCTCTGCCTCCAGCGGTTATTCCGTGAGGAGGTGGCTCGGGAATTTAGATTCTCGATGGCACGGTCGAGCACGCGCGATTTCGGTGCGGAGTCGGCCCTCCCGCTGCCACCGCCCCCTTCGCGATGCATTTTCACCTCGAAGGAGTGTCGAATGGCGGCGCTGGCCTACGCACCCTGTCTCCCAGCTGCCGCGAGGTCAGCGACCTCCGGGTCAAAGCACGAGCGTAGGACATCGGCGCTCGACGTAGTACGCATGCACCGAAAGGTCTCCACATACCGAAGACACTCGCACACGCCATCCAATGAACGCCTTCAAAATATGGGTGAGATTTTGTTTTCTCTGCATCTGTTGTGGCCGTTGGAATCACCCCTCATCCAGATATAACCAGCCTCATGTCCACTGGCTTGAGTAACCTTTCATTGGCCAAGGAGAAACCGATCAAGTGTATCTGGCACCATTTAGTAGCGTAAATTGTTTTCCTGTGATGCGCAAAATTGGGTCAATGAAAACAGTAGACCAATAAGAGCTCAGCAGGTAATATCACGGCAACCAATCAGAATACGAGCCTGATGTAATAGTGACTATTTGCACGGATAAGTAAAAGTTACTTTTGGGGATTCAATGAACCAATCATAGAAGGTCGATAAAAATAAAAAAGGGAATTTGGAATGTGAAATGGTTACCAAATTCGTACTAGCGCCTTTTACCAAAAAGGAAAGTTTTTATTTTTAAAATAACATGTTCCCCTACCATAGCATCTTCTCTGCAATTTCCGGACTGACTGACTGTTCAAGTTTTCGAATAAGAGTTTCCTCTAAGATCCTCTATGCATTTCGCCCGCTGTTGTATAGCATTTCAGCTAGACATTAGTATGTTGTCTGAACCTGGAGGGTTGTTGTGTAATCCCTCCACTAGTACGAAGACTTTAAAAATAAGAGTTTACGGTTAAAGGAGCTTTCGCTGGGTGAAGAATCAAGTGAATTTTGTTGTAATCATTTTCTTTCGGTAGAGAGACGTAGAATTGTGTGTGGTCTAGCTTAAATGTGTAAAAATTGCCTTAGAGAAAAGAGGAATCCATTTCTTCAAATTCCACCTACTATCAGTCAGGTTTAATGTCACCGGCAGCTCCTACTACTAATTACCCAATTAAGTAGACCCGTCAGTACGGAATCCGAATTTCAGTCCATCAGACACCAGTGCTGTCAATATGCACGTCAATATGTATTTCAGCCCAACGTCTAGAGGCCTCAAAGCTCCCCACCACCGATTCCACCCGAGCACTTCTTGCTCCAGACAGTCCCCCGAATGCCACCCACGCAATGCCAGACGCCATGGCGCCGCGGACCGCCTTGCCAGATGCCCCCTCCAACTCCTGCATGTGCCCATACCCCCACGCCGTCCCCCTCCACTCCCAAGGTCACTTCAGGCCTACGTCCCACCCCCCTCACTGCCCCCCGCTCCACCAATCGGGTTCACGTCTGCTCGCATGTCTAGCCGCGAGACTGACGAGTCCATGTCCCATCCCGCCTTTATCGGTAGTCATGGCGACGTGAGAGTAAAAACATTTACCTGTTAATACTCGCCACCAACTGTTGCGTTTCGATCTCGTGTGCTGGTGTTGTTGTTCCTTCCTCGATGTTCCTATGGTAGCTCAACTGTGTATGCGTGTCTCTCTTACTTATGACAGGGCAGTTGTTTGTAATATCTCGATACCGCATGCATTTTCCCCATTGTAACCCCCTTTGCAATCTCCTACTAGTCGATTTAATATGGTCGAACGCGATTTGTACTCGTTTGAATCAATCAACCAATCGATCGGTTAGTCTAGCGCAAAGCAGCTTCGGTTAGTAAACCCGGTTGATCTGAATGCCGGTTCTGGTGGTAAACGTGGATATTATTTCGTTACCATCAACAGAAGGCATTTCTCTCGGCTTGTGGTCGTCGGAAGAAAGTTTCATTTGTTGATATTAATGCTTAGACATAGAATAATAATGTTGGTAATGGCTTGATTGAGCTCACGGGGACAACAAGTTATGGTAAATCATACGAAAACAAGATCGATTCTTCTAGTCCAAACCGAATTCGAGGCAAATTGGGAACTGTTCTTTTCGTGAGGATTAAACGTTGTAGCCTTCACATTGGTCGAAGGGATTCACATTGAGACAGCCCAGAATAGATCGGAGGGGGTCACCGGATATGCGAGAAAGAGGTTAATTGCGTTGAATTAAAGTGTCTAGAAATTCTGCTAGATGCCGAAGTTATATTTAAAAGCGGGTCAAAAGGTCACAACATTTGAGGCGAGGGAACGGTTCCCGACGGCCAAGTATAATTGGCCTGAAACGGCGTACCAAGAAATAGGAACGACGGTGTGATTAATTCACAATCCCCGGCGGTTCAAAATAACGCCCAGGAATATGGATGTTTGTCTGGAGGCGAAATTATGCAGTAAAATAGTCGATTAATTTGCGATTCGCATTGCAGTTCGTCTTCACGGGACAATCTCCTACGCGATCAGCCGGTTGTTTGGATGATGCCCCGGCTTTAACGACATTTATTTAAGAGTCCTGTCCTCGGCGTCTTATCTCGATTTTAAAAACGAATAATACTTATCGATTTTCGCACGTGTCGTGTGAATACGGACCAATGACGTGGGTGAGACTTCAATTGAACTTACCACGTTAGAGATCGATATCCACGCCAGCCAAGTGAATTTCGCGACGCTGAAATTCGCTGAGACGGCAGAATATGCCACAAGACAGACGGCTTTCTAGGTGTCTCGTCGCCCCCTTGCCACCGCCCCCCAATCGAACCGATAGGCGTCAGCGAATCAGGACGAATGAGGCGTTTTCCCAGCTTCGCATGTTCATGAAAATCCAGCCATTCGACGATGCCTACGGAGAGGTGAAAAGCGTCGCCACGCGCATTGGCGATCCACTGGACCCCCGTCATTATAGCTCCAATTCGCACAATAATTTTGAGAAGCCCTACGAATGGAAGAGGCACTTTGGCGACTTCAATGCCAAGAGCGCTCAGGAAAGGAAGTATGGGATGCTGATTGGTGGACTGTTGTACAAGCAATTATTCAATATTGCCGACTTCTCCCCCATAGATGCGCCTTATGTGCCTGTGATAATCCATTATCTGGTAAACTACATTGAATCACACTGTCTGAGAACGGGATCATGGATATGCATCCTTGACGAATGGCCACAGTATCACAAGGAGGCTGTGGAATTGATTGGGCATCTCATTTTTGTCTACAATAACAAGTCTCTTATCCAACGCGTGCTTTGTGGCCTGAGTCCTTTTCTACACATCGAACTGCTAAGGACCTTCTTGACAGGATTTAGTCTGAAATGCCTGCATCTCTTCAAACTTGACGTTGCAGAAATCGTCAAAAGACCCCTCTATGACCAGTTCATTAGGCCGAACCCTGGACTTCGACAGATTATCCAGCACGCCATTCTTCCCTACAGTCGCACGACCATCGATACCACGGCATTCCTCATGATACATTTGCAGCATTGCCTTTTAATGCTGCCGAACGCTGGAGGAGAGCGATCTTTTTTGACAATGCTGTACGGCCCCCTGTTGCTAAGTTTCTCGGAGCGTCCCGTCGCAGTGAACAAAACCAACACTTTCAGCGGCGAAGAGGCCTCAGTCCTCGAGGCCATCATGGAGGTCTGTGACTTCGATTTCTGGAACCACATAGGAATGCTCAAAATCCGCAAGGCCTTCGACAACATCGGTGAATATGAGAGAATGCTGTACAAAGGCACGGCTTTGAGGATCTTTGCGCTGACCAGGGAGAGCAATGCCAAGCAGACGAGTCCCTTCGACATTTCAATCAGAGATTTCATCAACTTTGACGTCTGGAATCAGCGTCTCTTCAAGGAACCCGTGAAGAAGTTAGTTTTCACTTGTATACAAAAATACCGCGTCATTAAACACCCATTTGAATGGAAAATCATAATCTTTTTAATGATATATCTTGTCTTATGTTTTGCAAATGTCCCCCCAGGGAACGCTTACAGCTGCTGATTATTTCGATAGGACAACCGAATTGTCCAATATCTACGATATAACCTCAATAAACCGATTATGCTTTTTCATTCAAAGTGGGTGTTTTATTCGATTTTGAAAACGTAACTCAAACTTGAATCATTGTAAAAACGTATACGAAAGTGCCGATTAAAGTCTCTGTGTGACAGCGAGCAGGATTACTTCCATGGGTAGTTTTATGGATTATTCAAATAAAGGACTTTCATACATTACAGAACCCCCAAAAACTATGTTACGAGGCAGAAATTTGTTTTGGATGCGAGAAACGCGGCCAAAGACGGGGCCTATGGAACAGAAAAGATGCGAAAAATGCTGGCATTTGTGCCACCAGAAGGTAATCCATCCATTGTCAACGATGAAACACCCGCGGTCTTCGACAGGCGCAGCTTCTACGACCCCAGTCGTGGCTGTGGCCAATTCGTTTTGAACGACGTCGTATCTGCCAACAGTGTGGAGAAGGCTGAAATTAGAGAGAGATCTCTGCGACTTCGGCCGAATGAGGTAATCTACTCGAAAGTGAGGAATCTGAATGTGAAACAGAGAAGGGCCGACACTTTGATTGAAGCCTCAGGACCTTTCGCGGTAATTTCGACAGGCGACTTCGACATCCGTTTGTGATATGTATGAAATCAATACGCATTTTATACAAATTAATAATATCTGATTAAACGATTTATATTGCCTTTTAAAACATTAGTAGAAGGATATACAGGCTGACAACGATGAGGACGAGGAGGAGGAGGAGGTATTTTGTTTTAAACGGAAATTAGAATTCGGTGGATGTTCCTACGCTTTATAAACTGCACGTTGATCGCCATATAAGCGGTCGCTATAGGTGCATATAACCTAACGGCTTGTTTCATCCAAAAAAGATGGATGGGATATCAAGGAGACAACTCCCGTGCTCGAAGTCATTCGAAAGTTTCTTAGAATCCGCAACTAGATCTACTATCATGTTATCAAGAAACCCAATGGTTCTACTTTACGTTGGGTAACCGATACTATTCCGTTTGGTGTCTAAGGTCGCTCCGGTGATATTCTATCGGAGATAATCAGCCGCGCTCTCAGTTTTGTATCAGCGTCTACTACTGGTTATACTCACTCTATTAGACCACCAAAGACGGTTGATTTATGCTCATGTAACTTCCCCGAAGTAAGATTTTTCAATGAGATACGTTACCGGATCGCCAGATCTCCAGATAATCTTAAATTAAATTCTTTGTATCCGGCGGAGCCTTCTTGTCTACGCGGCCCCAAAACCTGCGTGGGCGAGGGGAGGCTTATTTGGTATCGGAAAGCTCCTATTGTGCGATTAATCTCTACCACGAGAACCAACCGCGAAGACGTTGGGACAACGCGAACTTGAAAGAAGGCAGCGATAGCTTAAACGTCACAAGGCCCTTTAAAATCATCTCTTTAAAAATAAGAAGATTTGCCAAGAATTCGCAGATACTAACTGACAACGCACTTCATAACTTTCCCAAACATTTTCTTCTAATGTCGTGAATTTTCTAGCTTTTTATGAACATTTGTTGTAGAAAATTTGTATTAATAGAATTCGCGGATAGTGCCGGATTGCTGGATTGTAAATATCGTCTTTTGTGTGATGTATCGATGCCAACTTTTCCAAAGGACTTTTCATGCCATAATTGAAACGATCACAAACGATAACGAATTCCTTTTTCGTTTCACATTGATTAAATGCGTACGTTGATCTCTGTGACGTGCATAAGATGTAGGGCAGTTGATCTTTTCTAGGGGGTGGGACCCAATTAAATTTATAGCATTATGTGGCCGATCCGCAATGCGTCAAAAGTCTACCGTTTGAACAATTCCGTTTTAATACTGGAATATATTTTTATTCCACTTATATATTTGCCTTATCGTCTGATGTTTCGCAATATATTTTTATTTACGATGGTTAATGTGGATACTGTGTGTGTCGACTACGAATAGTGGGCGTGAAGGTTAAATGGGTTTGCTGGCTGTATACAAATAAGAATATAATGTCATTGCGGGCTCTGAAGAAGTTGGCTGGCTCTGAGTCGGATGTCGGGGTAGAAGATTCCGAGGATGTTGTCCCTCAAAAACAATCGATATTTTCCCTGGTGGGTTGTAAATATCAGTGCATGATTTACTATGCATTTATATTGTTGAAAATTAACATTTTCTAAATGTTATTTTCTTAATTTAGTTTGACCTAGGAGAAGCAGCACCTGTTCATGAACCCACCGATGATAAATGTGAACCCAATGTTTCTCATAATGCGAGTAAAAAGAAAAAGAAGAAAAACAAAAAGGGAAATAATTCATCCAAGGCGGCCGCTAGTGAATCCGTAATTCGCCATCTGCTTATATGTTTGGTTTTTTTAGAAAGATGAAGACGATGATGTCCTTTTGGAACATGCTCGCCAAATGGCCAGTACCTCCAGTGAACCCCGACAACATGAAACCCACAACGGCCTTCTCGCTATTAACAAAAAATACTTAGATTATTTTATGGAATTGCAGCGTAAATTTGGTAGTGGAGCCACGGGTCAGTTGATCAATAAGGAACCAAGGCCGTCGGCGTTGGGCCCAATAGTTCGCCCAAAGGCCACTTGGCCACCCTTTATGAAGTGTGGCCTTGACATGGAACGACGTGGTGAAGGGGCGGAGGACTCGTTTTCTTTTGTTCACAACAGGGACTACTCCCGACATCAAAAGGCCTTCTACGTCCTCCAGGATATGTCGGATCCCAACATCCTTTCAGTGCGTTTTTATTTTTAAATTGATGCGTCGCGTTGGTCTGCATTTACCAAGAGGAGTTTACGACTACGTACCTCGTTTTTGACCTTCACTAGAACGCTAGAGGCTACATTTTCCAGCGTATCAACAATAGTAAGGAGACACAACTCCGGATTTTCTCTCTGACACTTCAGATAGAGGCGTGATCGTGCGTTATCGAATTGATGCTGCAAGTCCATCACCACACTTGACTGCAGTCTCACAACTCACAAGTCATGGGAAAAACTGAAGATGGTTATTCAGTAGCTTGTTTTCACCGATTTCACGACTTCCTGTTTTTCGTAAATGTTTTTCCTTGAAAACGCCATCTGAATTGAAGCCTCCGTTCATGCAGTTAGGCCTTATATACTGGGTTTTCAGTCTTTACCAGCTATCAGTTTGAATAGGACCTTTCAATGGCCGCCATTTCCCGTTTGCCAAACTTTATATACTTCGTGGGTTAACTTGGTCTTTCTTGCAAATTTACCTCGATGCTACTTCTTTTATTCTTCTTAACTTATTCTTAATTTTGTACTAATAATCGTCACTTCCTGTAACATTTTTGCAGAATGCTATCTTTAATTAATTCGCCTGCGTTTCAATCAGATGATCCTTTCGAAGTCGCCCTACCACGTGGACACTCTAATTCAACTCAGCGACTTCCTGATGCACCAGGATCAGTCTGAGGTCGCCGTAGATCTCCTGGAACGAGCCCTCTATGCCTGCCAATCGGCCTTCCACATGTCTTTCAACTTTTCATCGCCCAGTAGTTGTCGAATGGACTATCGCGTTCAGGAGAACCGTAGTCTTTTCATCGCTCTCTTTAAGTACATCTTCTATATCGCCTCGCGGGGCTGCTTCAGGTCTGCGCTGGAATACAGTAAGATGCTGTTACTGTGAGTTCTACCGTTGTTCACTGCGTCCTATTAACATTGACTTGCATGTTTGCTTTGTGTGGCAAGAGGAGGCCGGGTTTCAGCGGCGCAAGTTCTTGCATTCCGTTTAGGCTGTAATCCTACCTGCCTCTGTGTGATAGTATTGTGTGGAGGGTTGAATTAATCCTGAATGTATAATAGACGAATTGTCTGTAATATCGGTCGAACTCAAATAGCCAACCGAGACCTTTAACGAATAAGACACGTGCAGCAAGGAGAAATCTTACTCGTAAGTGTAACGTAAACATACGTTAGTATAGTAAAACACAATTAATAATTAAAGTTAGCAATCACCACATCCACCTGGGTTCAGCAGATTCGATGGCATGCGGTAGTTGACCGGCGATTTCGAACCCAAACGCTCCGAGCGCCGAGGTAGAGCTTGCGAGCTTTGGTCTGGAACGGATGGAGTCGTATTAGCCTGATCAGCTGGTTCAGAAGGATGGGAATCAGTGACATCGAGGATGGTAACCATACGATTTCCACTTCTTCCAAGAATAAGACCGCGAGACAGTCGAATATCATTCCCTTTGAAAAAAGTGACCTCTCCCGATCCAAAGCATTGGAGTTTGCGCCCCTTGAATAGCACAACCGGATTTTTGCCAGTGGTTGCTTGATCAGCGGATTAACCGCCACATTATAATCGACAAATCGTCGGAATAGTCGAAAGAGTCTCTCTTCTTGATCATGCCTGCTGACACAAATGACGAAAATTTCAGCGCCAATCGTTGCAAGGTATCGGCGGGAGGCCACGATTTTAAAGGTCAATGTCTGGCCCTCGTTGAATGTTTTGATTGAGATGTGGAAGCTCTAACCTTTGCACAGCCAAGGGCTTCGTGTTAAACGCCAGGTGATTAGCATCCTCGCTCTGTTGATGAGAGATTCTTTTTCCGACTTCCAGGCCAGGACGCAACCGTTTTAAAAATCACATTGAAGTCGGTTTTTCAGAGATTCCCGCACAAATTTGTATGTGTTTGTGTTTGGACCCCGCAGTAGTAGTACAGAAGCACCTTTCTGGTCGTTAAATCATCGTGGAGTGGATACAAACGGAGTCTGTGCTCATTTTTTTTAATTTTTTTGTCTTTAGACTGAATCCGGAGTCTGATCCCTTGGCGATCACGCTTGCCATCGACTTCTTTGCAATCGCCTCGGAGGAATACGAATTCCTGGTTGAATTCTATGAAGACCTGAATGTGGGTAGATAGATACCGCGTTTATTTGATCTTTTTATACTTCTGATTGATTTACTACGATCACGAGGGGCAAACGGTGATTGAAACATCCTAGTGACTGTCTCACGGGGAGGGGGCCATTCTGGCTCCGCCCGAGAAGGACGAAGGAGAAGTCTTCTTCTTCTTTGAGCTGCAGGATGCGCCACCGAAAACAGATCCCCGTTACAATCTGTTCTAACCTTGACTACGATCGCTGCGCGTTTTTCGGCGACACCCTTCACGCCGGCTCATCCTCTGCCAGGATAAGACGAAGAAGACGCGTCCAGACAGCGCGGGATCAGAGAGATGATGATGATGATGATTAAGAACCTCCGCGCTCTGTTATTTGGACACTGATCGTGGGAGGGCCCCACTTACTTACTGGGTGGCGATGGTGGACTCTTCACCAACCAGAACATGTGTTACTACTGCGCCGTCTTTTTTAGGCCAAACGCAACTTAAATCTCCTTCCAAATTTCGCCTACTCAATGGCGATGGTGCGATGGCTTCAGCGTAACAGACCTCGCCGAAAGAAGCTCGCCAAGAGCCTCCTTGAACCCGAGGAAATCGATCTGTTGGTAAGTATGGATTCCTTGTCTCCGAATGGGCATTGGTGATTTCCTGCTGCGTAAAAATGGTTTTGTAGGCAGCGTTTTAGTTGGAACCAACCAGTTCCGCCAATCGTCACAGAGTCTCGCTGTCAGTGATTTAGTTCGTGGGCGCGTTAATGGAAGCTTGCCTCCATGATGCTCCAGCATCGAGGTTCTGGTCTTGGACCCATGTGTCCGCGAACATGGTCGAGTTGCTAACTGCACCTGAGAGGTCACGCGCACGGGAATGACCTTGGGGACGTGACCTTTTGGGCTTTCTTGTAATCGTCAATCACAGCCAGTATGCCGTAGAAACCGCCCTTCTATCAACCTCTTCTTACAGCTTCAGGATGCGCTGATTATGTTCCCGGGATTTCTGCCACGTCTGATGAAACACACTCGAGTTGGTGGCACCGATAACCTCGACAAATCCATCCTCTTCGGCAAGGAAGTCCGTTTGTCGTAAGTCCTCTTTCGCGGATCCACGAGTCCTCTTTTTCCACTTTCAACACCAAAGTCAATCGTCGTCGTCGTCGCACTCTGTGTTCCTTTAAGAGAAAGCGCAAGTCTTGGTCGTCTGCTCGACCTCTACGTTTCGCAGGCCCACCACTACTGGAAGGAGCCCGATTTGATGGCCTGGCTCGAACATAACGTCCACGCCGTGCTTCTGCGCGTGGAAACGACCGTCGTCGTAGACGCCGACGCGAAGTCTGCCTCCGACCACCTACCTCCACGAATCCCCGACCCAAAACTTCACGAGTATTCAGCCCTGTGAGTTACTGTGTTCGTTGCAATCTTCTGCTTCCAACGACGAGCAGATCGACGAGAGGCTTCCTGTGACTCCAAGAGCTCCGCGTCAACGTGTTCACCGGTTGCGGCGAAAGACTGCGGTCGATGAGCTCTGTGTAGGGCTAAGAGGGACCGAGGGTTGACACCTCCTCTGTGTCTGAAAATCGACGCATTATTTCGTTTTTTGGAGACCTGACGACACCAGTCCGCTTTCGGAATAGGGCCGATAGACACGAATTTTCGGTCGGCTGGAACGCATTCCCGACACTGCCGCCATTCGGAGGCGAAACCGAGATAGTGGCGTTTCTGTGTGGCCGATCGGTTCGATTCGTGGGTGAAACACGAGTTTTAACTGCGCTAGACTCGCACGTCATCTTACCTGACCTCGGTGTCTCCAATTTCAGTCGGAAGCGGCTCTACTGCACGCCTCCGCGATGTATTCTGCGACACATCCTTCTCAGAGACCTTCCAGATGCCCCGCCGCTTGTCCCACCGGTAAGGAGGAGGAGGAAAAGGTTCCCCTAAGTGCTATTTGACCAGGCGTATGCGGCCGATAGTGAGCCAGCATACCGGTTCACCCAGTCACCGACTTTATGCCACGTCTTTTACGGTTTTGACTTCACCTCTCCATCGAGAGAATGAGTCGGTTGCTTCATGAATGCCACGTTGGTTTTTCCTCGAGCCTTGGGGTCGTCATCTCTACGGGGTCCGCCAGTTGACGGACGTCGTCGGTGGCTTTCCGATCAGATCGGCGAACGCCCTTGGATCCACTGTGTGAGATCCAACAGCCGATAAGGATTGTCAATTTAGAGATGTAGATAACAGACGACGCCGCCTACCATTCGTTTGCAAACGGAACTCTTCTTTCTCCTGCGAGAGGACTAACCGTCTGCAAGCCCGGACGTTCCATGTCGACTGTGACAGCACCTGTCGGGTCTCCGGAAACGCGAACCTTCCCAAGGCGACGGCGCGAGTTGAAGGGTCCGCGTCTGATTGGCGCCGACGGCCTTGTAGAAGTGCTGACCGTTGCCGAGTGTGGGCGCACAGCCGAGTATCATTTCGCCGCGAACACCGGCGGGCCGGGTTAATACCCGCATGGGATCACCGCATGTTTCTGGCCCCTCACCCTCATTGGTCCAATGGGTTTTTTAGGCCTTCTCTTCTCAACACATCTTCCCCCTGGACCCCTTCCCGCCTGCCGACGCCATCAACACCTACGACCCGGAGGCCGAACGGTGAGTGCTTCATTATTGCAACTTTTCATGCGTCCCCGCCACACCCTCTACCTCCCAACAACCCTCTCATCACTAATGCGCATACCCCCTCGAGGAACTTTTAATCCTTGGACCCACAGTTCCCGCGACGAGTCCACAAAAAGGGAATAACCCAATCAGGGCTCCGAAATCCTCCCGAATGGCGCCCTCCATCGGTTTCGCCTCCGACAAACACTCACGTCTGCCCTGCTGCCCGGTGTCAGTGATTGATCTCCAAGGCGAACTGGTTTGACACGCTTTGAATCGACGAAATAAGGCGTCGCTGTCTGGACCTCTGAGAAGCTGTCCAGCCTTCCCGGAGCTCTTTAAACTCCCACCTGCTCCGATCCAGGCTATTCGTGAAGCCCGTCCACCCTTCAGCAGAAGATGTTCTCGCAAAGCGTCTTCTCGTGGAGTATTCATAGGAATCCCACTGCCGCATCGACGTCTTCTCCCAACCCCACTTGTCAACGAAAAGCTTAATCTTTTGCACTCTCCTTTTGTCTAGACGGAGTCGCCAGGCGGCCTCTGGAGGCGCAGTCGGCTTCCTGAACACACTGTTCGGGAGCCTGTGGCCAGCGGTGCCGAGTGAACAACAGGGCGTCGCGGGCATGAACAACATCTTGGCCGACTTCGGCTTGCAGGTCGTCGTCGAGGACGACCAACCGCAGCTGGAGGAGAACGCGGGGGCGGCAGCTGCGGCTGAACACGTCGAGGAGATGGACTAGCTCTTTGTTTTTTTCAGATTGACCGCTTAATTATGATATGCTCAATGTGAGTAGTATTTTGTTGGTTGCGGGGGGGGGGGTTAATAAATAAATAAAATATTTTCGGCTTCATTGGCTAGGGATTGGAAAAGAGAAGCTGATGGTGGCTTTAGAAAAAGAATACCTTAAATGTATGGTAAGACTGGGCTAGGAATTCGTGTTTCTCAATGCTCTCTTTTTGATTGGTTAACAGTTTTGCTTCAACTCTTCTAGGAGTGGCTCATTCTATGTACTGTCTTTTTATTGGCGCCCGTTTTGGTTTGAGAAGGTCATTCTTTGAATACCACTCGACTACTTCGGTGATGGCCTGCCCGAATCGTTGGGAATCCTTATTCTGGAATGGCATAAAGTCCGGTCGTCCGCGTATTTGATGAGCGCTATTGCAGGACCGATGTGTAGACGTGTAATCATTGAGAAGTAATAGATGTTATGACAACGAGGGAGAAGAGCATTCACTGGGAAATAACTGATAAGTTGCGTGAAGGAAGGACACCGCCTGTTCCAAACTCCCAAGAATAATTTATAAAGCAAGGTACTTTACTCTTGGTGACCCAGATAGCAATTATGAACGACAATCGCGTGGAACGGTGGGTAACTACGGAAGACGACGTCTTATTGGCGCATGTTTGTGTATTGCGCAAAATTGAAAGCCGCGCGGTGTGTTTTTAAATCACAGGGATGTTGAAATAATAATAATATTCCCTTTATCAAGGCCACGAGGACCAAAATTTTCAGCATTAAAATTTACAATAAACAAAAATGGTATTATACGTAGAAAATGCAGAATAAGTTAAGAAGTAGCATCAAGGTAAATTTGCAAGAACGGCCAATTTAACCCACGAAGTATATAAAGTTTGACAAACGGGAAATGGCGTCCATTAAAAGGCCCTATCCAAAATATAACCAAATGATTAATTTCAGTGGCCAATCGCGTTGCACTTTGTTCAGCGAATTTTGCGCGCGTAGGTCAATATGCATAGATCAATAGATGCATTGATTTGTCGTTTTTAAACCCATTAATCGCCGCTAACAATGTTCCTCGACGAAATTGTCGACGGCAGCTTTGAACCGACACCAGATGAAATTGCAGCCTTTGCCAAATACATGAAGGTCAATTTGTCCAAAGAGCCCTACATGGGAGAAATACTAATCGATTGCATAAAAACTCCTTTGCCATGCAACTGGAAACCTTGTTGCCAGGCATCTGAAAATGGCGATATTTTCTACTATAACATTCTCACGGGCACGTCCTCTTGGGAACATCCCCTGGACGAACATTTTCGTCAGCTTATTGAAAGGATTCAAATGGCGGTGTCCAGAAATTCGCCACTCGATTTATCCTCAGAAGAACCAGCTCTCGCGAGCTCTGTAGATACTACCAGTGGTTTCACCAGTTCATATTCGAAGAATCTGAGAAATCTCGAACAATCCAGTAAAGATCTGTGCCATCGCGTTGACAGTTTGCGTCGCAGGATTCGTGCTCTGAGCGAAAGTTTAAATTTGGAAAATGATGTGTTTGACTCGAAATCTGTTGAATAAAATGGTCAAACCAGTAATTTGAACATCGAGCGGGCAACAGCCAATCAAAGGATGGTACAGGCTTTACATTTTACGGATTGGACGACCGACCAATGGAATAACTGGAAATTGTATCATTTTGTGCATGAAGTGCAAACTTTATCCATTTTACGTTGTGCTGTATTTTTTTATGAAAATAGCTTTTACTAAATGATAATAATAGCCATTGCTTGGAAGGGTCACGAGAACCCAACCTTTAGAATTCAAATTTAACGTAAACAAAATTGATAATGGAAGTGTTGATTATACATAGAAGATGAAGCATAAGTTGTAAACGTTGTAAATTAACAAGAAAGGTTTAGAAATCCCTGGCGTGTATACAGTTTGGTAAAGGCGATCACTGAAAGACCCTTCCAAAGTGATAAGCCTTCGGATAACGTTCCGATATCCGCCAATTCGAACATACGGCTGTGAAACTGCGGGTCGAATTCACGGTAGATTGGAAGTATCCGATTACTGCTGTCTGCGACGAATCCTGAAAGCTGGCTGGCGTGAAAAGTTCCCCAACGACGCAATACGACGTTGATTTTCAGACGCGGAGAAACTATCAACTGTTTATAACTCTACCTGCCAGAGACAGCTTATTTACAGGTTAGCGCAACCGTAGCGGACTCAATTGAAATCGTGTATTAGCACCGTTAAACAGACTAGGAGCGCCTATAACAGCACGTCTAATGGACCGCTATCTGTTCCCTCATTTTTTTGGATCGCCGCTCGTGAATCTCCCGCCTCATCCTCTGACAGGAGAAGATAGTCGAAGCTGTATGCTCTGGCCAACAATGTGAAGTGACAGTCCGAATCGACTCTGGTCACCAACAACAACGAACATTGCTGCCATTTAACGCCTCTCTGTTCCACGCGTAACCTTGAGAAACAGCCAATGACTGCAAACACCACCCACGTCCTTGAAAAGCACACACCTCGTAATTGTAACGCCCCGGTGTTTTACCAGGACATCGAGCGGGATATGAAAGACCCCAATGTCAACTGCGCGCCAATAAGACGCCTTCTCGTGTCAACCGCCATTAGACGGGGTGGCCGTTTTCTATGACGGCGAAGACTGCAATCTGGTTCATCTAGAGTGAGACCAAACACTCTCCCCTCCAATACAGGATGCCTCACACTGGATCACAAAAGGATACAGCTGCCTTCATCCACAGTCCTGAGACCTTAGCAACTTCCTCCCTTTCCAAAATCATGGACCAGCATCGTAGTTTTTCCGTTATAAAGACCCATCAAATTCTAAACCCGAGTCTAGATAACCTCGCCATCCATTTATAACTGTTTGCCAC
>JAPUBX010004047.1:31260-92505 GCA_028672205.1 Proteocephalus fallax | reverse complement strand
CCCTATATACAATACTATCACATTTGGCGTCGCAACAATGTCAAAAATGAACCTAGAATTCTTATCAGTTAATGCAACTTCAAGAGAAGTGTCAGACTATATTGAGCGTTTCTGAAATTTGGGCTTTTACCCAAGATAATCTCGCTGAAGAAACAGGCTGCTTATTTTCTGAATGCAATTGGAAAAGATGCTTATGCTCTGGTGAAAAACTTGGTTTATCCGGATATTCCTATTAAAATGTCACTTGCCAAGATCCAGGAAGCTATTATTCAGCATGTTCAGCCTATAGCTTTTGAGGCTGCTGAACGGAGCATATTCCATACTATTATGCGAAAATCCGACCAAAAAATTCGAGATTTCATACTTCTACTTCAGACCCAGGCAGCAAAATGCAACTTTGAAGCTCAGTTAGACACGCAATTGCGCGACCGTTTAATTGCAGGCATCAATGATACAAATCTCCAAAGACAATTACTATTGCTTAAAAATCCTACATTCCAAAGTGCTCGTGCTATATGCGAACAATTCGAAGATGTCTCGAATATTATCAATATTTCTCATATTCCAGATCCAGTGTTTCACTCCATAAATATCCCAAGGAGACCAAACACGCAGATATTCAAAAATCGCAAAACGAAGACTGATAATTCATTGCATACTTGTCATTCGTGTGGCAAATTGCATTCACGGGAGCAATGTAAATTCCGTGATGCGAAATGCTATAATTGTGGCAAAATAGGCCACATCAAGTCGGTCTGCAAATCCAAGGTTTGTGCGATTACAAACGATTTCGAGGACAATATATCTGATATGGCTCTGATGAGTTCTAGCAATCAGAGCGCTGGCCATATTTCTAAGGAACTAACGAATTCACATGGAAAAAAGATGTCCTTTATTGTTGATACTGGGAGTGTGGAATCACTCATTCCTATCCAGGCATTAAAGAAGTTCTGTCCAAGTCCATGTATACAGAAGACAGACCAGTTGATTATTGGTATCACTGGTCATTCCCTGAAAATCCTTGGCTTCTGTATGATTAATATTATACGAGACGGCACCAAATTCCTATGCAAATTCTTGGTGTCGGCGACGGGTCCAGCTATTATTGGTTTGACCGTCATGAAGCAGTTCAAGTTTCAACTGAATTTCAATTCATCACCGGCAGTTGATTCCGAGTTCAAAGATCTGGTCAAAAAGTGCACCAGAGTGACTGGTGGACTGATAATTCCCAAAGTCAAATTGATGGAGCGTAATATACTGACTCCAGTGAGCTGTTCACAATGGACCACTCCCATTGTTACACCAATAAAATCTGACGGTTGTACACCCATGATATGTGGTGATTATAAGGGGTCGAGTGTCTTCTCCAAAATTGATATAAAAGATGCCTACTTACAGAGTCAACTGGATGACGAATCCAGTTTGCTGACAGTTATTAATACACCCTTTGGGTTATTCAGGTACAACTTTCTACCTTCTGGGCTAAATGTCGCCCCGGCTATTTTCCAGGATTGCATTAATGGCATATTGGATGGCCTTAATGATATTGAAGTTTACCAAGATGACATTTTTGTCATTTGTGTCAGCAGGCATGATCATGACGAGAGACTCCTCCAGCTATTCCGACGCTTTGTCGATTATAATGTGGCGGTTAATCCGCTTATCAAGCAACCACTGGTAAATATCCGGTTGTGTAATTCAAGGGGCGCAAATTCGTTCCAATGCTTTGGTGCGGGAGAGGTCACCTTTTTCAAAGGGAATGATTTTCGACCGTCTCGAGGTCTTATTCTTGGAAGAAGTGGAAATCGTATGGTTACCATCCTCGACGTCACTGATTTATCAAGTCATCGTCGGCATGTCGATCAAATCCGATTCGATGAACCAGCAATGCCCGTCATCGATTCCCATCCTTCTGAACCAGCCGTGCCCGCTACTCATTCCCATTCGTCTGAACCAGCTGATCCGGTTCATGCAACTCCATCCGTTCCAGACCAAACCTCGCAAGCTCTACCTCGGCGCTCGGAGCGTTTAGGTTTGAAATCTCCGGTCAACTACCGCATGCCATCGAAGCTGCTGCACCCAGGTGGATGTGGTGATTGCTAACTCTTATTATTAATTGTGTTTTACTATATTAACGTATATTGTACGTTACACTTTTGAATACGAATTATCGTTGCTGCACGTGTTCTATTCGTCAAGGGTCTCGGTTGGCTTTAAGAGTTACACCGGTATTACAGACTATTCGTCTATTCTCCATTCAGGGTTTATTCTACCCATTATACAATACTATAACAAGGTCACGAGGACAACAAATTTCAGCATAAAACAAGACAGTCTGACAAGTATAAGATGTGAAAAGTGTTTTTAAGTTCCTCCTTCACCTGCTCTGGTGAAACTAACAACCGGGAAAAAAAGGAATGACCGAATTGCGATATGCCGGCGTTCTTGTGGGTATTGAACGGTATGGCAGCCTACGCATTGATCGAAGAGATTTACATTCAGATAAACTGGGATAGAGGGGATAGGCGTGGTCAATTAAATTACGAGCAGCGATTATTGAGCATAGGCAGGCCACGAAATTATGTTTAAACACCTACGGAGGGTTAAAAAGTTAGAGCATTGAAAGCCGTGGGTAATTACTGGGGAACGATATACAATAAAGGGAACTATACAGGCTCAGACAACGGATTTTATGCGGCAAGAGCTTAAACAAAGTCTCCTGAATCGGCGAACTAAGAAACAGAGACGACGACATTTACCAAAGACGGCATCCACATGATCACTCCATGATAAACGACTTTAAATATAACGCCGAGGAATTTCGATTTTGAGCTCGAGGCGAAATTGTAGAGTGAAGAGATTGTCAACATCGGCTCTCAGGGAAAATGTTATGACGATGCATTTTGATGGGTTCAACAGAAGGCCATTCCCCGAAGACCACTCAAGAACCTCAGTGATTGCCTTATTCATTTCCGACTCTTGCGTATTGACGTCGATTAGAGAAATAGTTGTGAAGCTAAATAATCAGCCATCATTCAACGCAAGAGCGTGAGATAGTGTTGTAAGCAGAGGTGAAGTCCAAGAAAACTCCCTTGACGGCTCGAGAGAAGCAAAACCCCATAAACCGGAAGACGGGAGATTATTCTGGTGAATAAACCCTAAGGCAGTAAATCTACCCATGGATTTATGTACTAAGCTTGGCCAAGATGAGTGAATGGAAATCGATTGACCAGAAAATGAATCGGGTGGAGTAGAACCAATAAAATTGAAGCTATCAAATTATGTCAGATAATTAACCAGAAAACAGGTTACTTTCTGGAATTCGAAATTAAAGCAAGCGGTATCTTTACGAACTGGATGCTTCCAAAAGAGTTGCATACCTCGTGCAGATAAGTCTTTCTTTTGGGTTTTATTTCTATTCATAGAGAGTAATACTAAGATGATAAATCTGGCTGGTGGAACAGAACTGCGTTCGTATTCGTCGGCAACTTTGGTAGATCTTTTCGGGCGAATCAACCGTGGGGATTCCACGGCCTTTTAAGCCAATGGAGTAGCCGTATCTGTTTGGCATTTTCGTGGGAAATCACATCGGTTTGTGCGCATAGGCAAACGAATATCCACTCTGTTTTCAGAAACCTCCCAGGCGACCTGGACAGACATCTGCGCGCCTATTATTCGTGTTGGGCTCATTGACGGAAACGGAATCGCAGTTGACACGACTTTGGTGGGCGATTCATTTAAGTTTCCTTTACAACAGCCAGTCTTTACACATTCTATTTGTTAAACGTTGCTAATTGATAAATACATTTTTTTACGTCTGTGTGTTGTTGTCATAACTAAACCGACAATCCTCAAACTCATAATTATATTTGGTTTTTTAAGTTTGTCTTCTTTATACATTGTTTCCTATCGAATGACTAGACTTGAAATCACCCCCTTTTAAAAAGTATTCTGATTTATAAATCTTAATCATTTTACAACAAACACGTTGTAAGCAACCTTGAATAACGTTTTGCCCTTACCGAAGGCGGTGCCTGAACCTATTGTATTTAATGAGACGGCATTCAACCAATGCCTACCCACACGTAAAGTGGGTCATGCATTGCCACTACAATTGGCGATTTTGTTGGGTCATGATGAAAACATTCGTCTGAACGGAGAACACCTCTTGTTCACTGGCCGGTATAATGGTAACCGTGAAAATGACGAAGGGGTGATTCTTTCCACGATCCGATGTGGACGGACTTGGCGCCGATGCACCACGCTCACAGCATCGCTCTATTCGGTGGACGGGTTCTCTTGGCGGGTGGAACAGGAAATAATGAATCTGTGGAAGTGCTGACGCTCCCACAGGCGATGGACGAACGCGGACAGTGGAGCGAACTGGCGCAAATGGGAATTCCGTATTTTCAGATTTGCCTCGCAGTCCACCAGAATCGTCTTTTCGCTTGCGGTATGTCGATAACTTATATTGCTAATATTTGTATCCTTTCTTTTTGTTGTATCTTTAAGTTGATAAAATAAAGACACAAGGCAAATCAGACAATTTGGTGATGACGAAGAACGCAGAAACAGCAACGCCGTGAGTTTTTATACCATTTCTGGTTATTTTACTGCGACCTTAAGCCGTTTTTGACACTTTGGTAAGCAAAACTACTTTTCTGTGATGCGACCATCCGTTATACGATACAACTTAAATGAAATTTCTCCACAAAAGACGTAGAAGATATCGTTTTTTTGTGTTTCTTACAATTTATTAAACTTTACATCCTGTAGATTGACGGGGATTTCCTGGAGCGGTTCACGTGGCGGCGGATTGGCGATCTTCCAGATGTTCTCAGTCAATCCGACGGATTTTTCAAGGTTAAAACGACAATAAAATACTCGGTATAATTAGCTTTGTTTAATTCTCGTACAAAAGAATTCCATGTTTCTCGAAAAATAAACGCGAATTATGGGAAACCAAATGTCTTTATTGTTCTGCGTCTGTTGGAACGTGTCGAAAATTCTCAATTGTCCCCGATCTTGGAACCTGGCCGTCGACCCTGCATGCGATTTCCTGGTCGCCAGCCTGGTGTAAACACTAATCCAAGAATGTAAGCGTTTTCTAGCCTTCTAGCAAGATCTTATAATTTTTGATCATGTTTTCTCCTTGTTAATCGATTGTCCATGACAGAAGAAATGTGGAATGGGCATGCATTCTCAGACTATGTTGCGTGAATGGGGTGAATGTTAGGAGTTAAAGTGACATCATGTTTGGAAAAAATCGCATGTACCGGTTCGGAAAGAAATGGTCTTGTGTTTCCACATAAAGTCATGGATGCGGTCCAGGATTATAGGGTTTCTCGTATCATTGGTAATATTTGGACTTAGAAAATTGGCAATCTAAACATTGCTGTCAAATTCAAGAAAATATGAAACACTACGTGAGCGAAATAAGCCAAAATCATGAGGATTTAATACTTTCAATTTGGAAATATTGGATTTAGTTTGACAACCTGGATTGAGGAGTGCATATATTGTACAATATAACTAGTTTCTGATTCCCTCATGTATTTAATTAATGCATTGCGTGTATTTAAGTTTGTTTAGTCGTCAAAATACTACCAAAATGGTACTTCAACGATTGTTTCGTTTTATCGTTTTCCAATTTGACCGGGAAATTTTAAATTAGTTGTTGGCTTCATTTTCAGCATCATGCTCAAGTTGTTCATTTACGTATTCCTTTTAACATTGGAAGTAAATGCTCTTTATGAAGACCAAATTGAAAAATTTGATTGGTTCGATTATTTATGTTTATATAAATACATTATAGGCGTCGGCAATATATCGGTCGTGCCGAACACTTCCAGTTTTGCGACAGTAGTTGCAACCAAAACCTGGTTTTCATTGCGTCTGACAGTCACGTAATTGCTGCAGTACATAAAGAAAATGGGACAATTGGTTTGTGCTTGCTATATATTGTATTTTTCAGCTTGGCGGCATGTACAGGAGGAAGATGGACGTTTTCTGGATTTCAAATTATGTGGAAAAGGTACAGCCTTCTATTTCTAACGTTCAAGCCCTCTTTTCTTTGTCCTTACGGAATGGGGTTCATCTTCGTTCATGGGATCCACTTTCGGGACATATTTATACGGAATTCTTTCTCGATAGTTCATCAAACCAGGGGTACTTTTACATTGGTAACTCTGATCTCTTTATTCAGTGTTCTCGAGTGCAATTTAAAAAGCGACGTCCTCTCTGTGATTTTATCGGATAAATACTTCGAATTAGCGTCAAGATCTCGTAGTTTTTCACGAGATATCACGTTTCCTCTGTAAGTGTTATTTTTGTTTTTCCGTTTTTCATGGCGATTACGTAACATCTGTTTTATTTGACAGCGATATGAAGAAATTCTCCACGCTTATAACATCCTCTGAGTCTTCTGTTGTGCTCTCCGACCCCCAGAACCCATTGTCAATGGCACACGTTGACTTGCTACATCCCGCGAAAGTCACTACTCTCGAATTTACTGTTCCTATTGGTGTTTCGGTTAAAAGGTCTGTAAAACGTGTTTTTTCCCTGTGTCTATCTGCGAAAACTGTGTGAAATTCGTTTTTTTGGTAGCTGTGAGCTATTCGGGAAGACGCTGGCGTGTGTCGGAGAAAGGAATGAAAACCCCGTTATTGTTTCAACTGTTATTACAAATCAAAATTCCTGGAATTTTACTCCCCTGACATCGGTAATTTATCTGCTGTGCTTTTTGTCTAAATTTTCCACGTCGAAGTCACAAGGTTTTTTCTTTAATTTTAGAAATCAGAGGAGATTATCCGCCTTAGCAATAGTCGATTCGGTCTCTTGCAGCAAGGATCTATCGCAGCCTTTTACGTTGTTGATGAAAGCTCCGGCAGCCTAAATTTCACCTACAGTTTACCGAATGTAATTTCCGAATTTTTATTTTCCATTTAAATCCAAGTGGATAGCCTATCGCTCCTGAGGTTCCTGCCCTTCGAGAGTTCTAGAAGATGTAAATTTTCTGCGAGATTATATGCCGGGCGGTTTTTGTTGCAGCGTCAGTGGTAAAGGGCTCTTGGCTGTGCATGGCGTAGAATTATCCGGTTATCGTTCATATACGGGATCATATCCATTGCATAGTTGTTGATAGTACAAACAACTATTGTTTAGGCATCCCAGGACAACGACTGTTGCATTTTTGTTATATTTGTGTTTTTAGGTGACCAAGGTTTTTGCATCCTCCGAGAACACCTTTTTTGGGCTGTTTCGGGATCATACGAAGCACCACCAAAATGTGAACTTGGCTGCCTATAGCCCCCAAACAGGCGTGAATGTCCCCCTGCACTTCGTCGATTCCTTCACAGTAAACCTGCACCACGGCGACATATCCAAGGTAGGTCCTTGCGTTTCGCCAAAGCGCTATATTTCTACTTACCCACCTCATCCCAATCTCTTCAGCTTTCCATTTTGCCGGACCACGGTGGCTTACTCGTCTTTACGGAAGATCATGCTACACAGGTCATAGACAAAGAAGGTGCGTCTTCGTTATTTCTTATCTTATCATTCCCTAGGCAACCAGCTGTGGCTGAGAGAAGAGGCGCTGGCGCACATCACGGCGGTTAAAATGGTCGATCTTCCTGTTTCCTCCCAACAGGCAACTATGCAAGAGGAGTTTGGACAGCAGGACGGTGGGTCTCTACTTCTGTTTGGCCTTTTGCGGGCAGTGGGTGGGCGGTATGAAATGGCGGGTTCTTTTTTTAAAAATTGAGATCAGGATCCCTATTACTCCGATCACCCTGTGTCTTCTTTCTAGCTCGTATCGCCGAACTCTTCGTTAATCGGATTCGTTCTCAGGCCATTCAGCTCTCGGTATGTCGTTTTTCTTGCTCTGAGTTTCCATGTGTTGTATCTAATTGATTCCAGCCAGTGGCGTAATTATCCCCGTTCTTTCGCCTACACCCATCTTTATTAATCTTGCAGAGGGCTTTTCGCGATTTCTTCAATCTTGATGGCCGGTCGGAGGGCAGACGGCACACAGAGAAGGGCGAAAGTGTGGGCGAAAACGGTGTTGCCGGCGCCAACGGCGAGTATAAACCGCTCACCCGAGATGCCTACAATCTCAATAAGATGATTGTGGTTGTCACTGCCTGCGGAAAGGTACGCTGTGTGCTTCGTTTGTTGATCTTAGCATTTACCGTCGTTTGTTGTAAAGCATATACCCGGGAACCTTCATGGAAACATGTTTGTGTTTCGCGTTGCTGTCTCCTTCTGGAGGGTTAGGCATTCCACCAACTGCCTGTGGAAGGTTCGAGTCTACTGCTGTGAAGCCAATACACACTGCATAGAGGACACCGGGCGATAGGAAATATTTGATGGGGTGTATCTTGGACCAATCTCCTAAAGGTAGACTGGCATTACCAATGGTGAAATAAAACGCCGCTGTGCAAACACCGAGAAGCTGTCAACTCTTCTACAACGTCCTCGGCTGCAGTGCCTCTCGAAGTCACCTTGCAAAGGTGGGTCGGCCGAATAGAAACGTCTAGGGGCACTGTAGAAGCCGACATGGAACGCCTGGGGGGTTTTGGTGTGTCTGCGAGTGCGTTGTTAAATCACAACAACAGAGGTGTAAGGGTGCCGTAGCATCCGCATCTCTGGTTGGTTAAAGTGGCACCACCCGTCAGCTTCGCAACCTTTGGTCAGCTAAGCGATCACCGGCGTCTCTCCTTGTAGCTCTTCGGTCTAGAGAGCCTAACTGGTCGAATTGTCTGGGAGTACTTCATCCCCGGCATATCCCTCCTCTTCGATGCCAATTCGGAGCCGTTTGGTCCCGTCCATCTGTTTCAACAACGAACCACCGGCCACTTCCCTCTGCCGCCTATTGCCTGCGTCCTGCTCAAGTCAAAGGTAGTGGAGTACTGTTTATCGGGGTTGCCGCTATTGTCTGCTCGTGTTGTTAACTTGGTGGAGAAATGTCTCCTTTGTAGGCAACCGGGCTGCCTGTGGTCTTCTACTTTGATCCAATCATTGGCGTGGCCTTGAACGGACACACCCTCAAGGCTGTCACTGCTGAACAGGAACAAGCCGGTGAACACCTCCTCCATCTGACAAAACGCCTCAAGCAGGCCGTACTGGTACCCGGTCCGATTTCCGCCGAAAAGACAAACCACATTCGTCCCCTCTGTCTCATCATGGAAGACCTCACGGTAGGCCTCTCACCCCGTTCTAAAATACATTTTCTTCTACTCACTTCACATAAGTAGTGCTGACATTATTATTGTGTTGTCGTCGTCGTCATACCAGGTGCGTATGCTGCCCGAGTCCGTGGCCACCCGAACCGGCCTGCTCCCGGCGGCCAGCCTCTTGGTCTACGTGATGTCACGTGACCCCGCGACGGTTTCCGGGTTCCGTGTTGTCGAAAGGGCGGCGTCTGGCGACGCTTCTGGTGCCGTCTATGTCGCCGAACCGGTCTGGCACATGCATCTCTCGTCAGAAGACGCACCGCAGAAGATTATCCTGTCCGCGACCCGTCCTTCAATAGGTATGGCGCCTGGGTTGTTAACTTTCGTGTAGGGCGTGACTCGGTGGCTCCCATAAAGTACCAGTTAGGCTCCCTGGGTTCGAATCCAAGGTCGGGCGTGGTTGCTTCGGCCGATTCTTGGTAATTGGTTAATTAAGACACACAGTGGGATCGAATTTTCCTATTTTCTCTGCCTCCTGCACAGAACACGTCTACTCGGTGGGTCGAGTGTTGGGCGACCGCAACGTCCTCTACAAATACATCAACCCCAACCTCCTCGCCGTCCTCACAACCGGCGTGAGCAGGCCCGAGATGGTCGATGTGACCACCCTCCATCTGATCGACGTGGTTCTCGGGCAGATCATTCACTCCGCCGTCCATCGGAGGGCTTGCGAGCCGGCCAGCCTGGTCGTCTCAGAGAACTGGGTGCTTGTAAGTCATCTGGTGCCCGTTTACCTGTTCCCTGCTAGAGTGTGAAGAAGAAGAAGAAGAAGGGCTTCTTGCATTTTCCGCATCTGGGGCCGCCACCGAGCAATGGGTTTGGTTGTTTGCAGCGCCAAACTTGATGACGGCGGCAGACGGGTACAGTAGGGAGGAAGTGCGAAGGCGTGCCGACAGCGCCAGCGGGCGACGGTTCTCGTCTGGACTCGTCAACGGGGCCCCAAATGGACTACAATCTGCTCCGACCTGCCCTCTGGTGGCTACGGTTCGCGGCACTCATGGCGCCTGTTAATCATTTTGGGAGCATTGCGAGCCACTGCAACTGAAGATTTAGGCAGCGTTAAGAGAGCGACACAGGAGCCGAGCAGCAGGCAATCTGTTGCTTTGTTTGGGGGGGGGGTCACCTGTTTGGTTCTTCCTGTGTGAATTATTTCCGCTACTTGGCGCGTACGCACGGAGGGACGTCGAGGGACCAGGTCAGACCACCTCGCCTGGCACTGGGGACGCCCGAATTTGGATTTGAGGGAAGAGCAGAGCATGTTTGGGGGGACTCTTGGGGCCGGGCCCCGCCAATGGGACAACTAGGATAGTTGACTGTCGTTGAACGCACGGTTTGCCATTCATCTCGTGACAAAAAACACCTCACCAATTCAGCTTCGCTTTGTTTTTTGTAGTACTCCGTCTACAACCAGCGTTCCCTTCGCGCCGAATTCACCATTATTGAGCTCTTCGAGCCGCGTCGCACTGACGCCAGCCTGATGCCAGTCAGCCCCTGGCAAATCTTCTCCCAGAGCATCCTGCCAGCCTCGGCGACGCCCCAGCAACAGGAGGGCACGCAACAGGCATCGTCCACGGCAGGAGCAGTGGGAAGCCACTTTTCGTCGTTGGAGCGCGCTGCCAACTCGGCATTCGGTTCCAGCGCCACCACGTCTTCTTCCCTCGTTCCGGAGATTCTCCAACGCTCCTACATCATGGCCAGCCCCGTGAGACCCGGCGCTGTGGCCGTCTCCCTCACCGAGCGTGGAATCACGGCAAAAAGTCTCTTGTGTAGGTTTGTTGTGACTGTGGCACATTTGGCGTGACTCTGTAGCCATCAATCACCCCCGCCCCTACTCCCCATTTCCTCGTTTAGTCGCCTTGGAGACGGGCAACCTATTGGAGCTGCCCAAGTCCCTGGTGGATCCCCGACGCACGATGCAGCAAACTCCGGAACTCCAGGAGGAGGGACTGGAGCCCTACGCCCCGGAGTTGCCTCTCAGCACTTTCGCCGTCATCTCATACAACAAGACGCTGGAGCGTGTCCGACGGATACACACGGCTCCATCCGGCCTCGAATCAACGAGTCTTGTGTTCGCCCACGGGTTGGGTAAGTCTCGTGGCCCCCCTCTACTCGACGGGGGTGCCGGCAACGACATCTTTCCATTATTGGTGTTTTTTGCGCAGATGTCTTCTTTACGCGGATCGCGCCCTCCAAGACGTTTGACCTGCTGCGCGACGACTTCGACACTTTGTTCATAGCCATGATCGTGATTGGCATGTGCGTGGGCTCGGTGGTCGCCCATCGACTGGCCGTGCGACGCGAGGTCTCCAAGGCCTGGCAGTAGTCTTCACCGCTCGCAGTTCTCTCCTGTTCGTCCTCTCTTAGTTTTCGCTGTACGGCACACGAGCTCTCTGTACAAAGGCGCTCGTCTTTCTTTTGTACCTGTACGTGTGTGTGTGTGTCTTTGTGTGTTTCCATGGCTTGAACAAAGTTGGCATTGCCACCCGAATCTTGAAATCGATTTATGGTCCCTTTGGCTGGGTAGTTGTTATTCTAGGGAATATCCGCAGGATAGCTGAGACAAGTGATGACGCCAATACTATGTGTGAGAATGGTGTGGAGTTTATTCGAAACGTTATCATTTACTTTCACCGCGAAATGTGTTTCAGAAGCCTCTATTAAGTAACCCGACTTTAAGACTCGCATTATTAACAATGCAATCTACGAACGCCTTTTGGTCGATGGGATGTGGCCCATCGTGTAAAAGTATAAAACAAGTACTAGATATGAAAATGTATTTTAGTTCCTGCTCCAGTGAAACTTAAAATCGGGACAAAGAAGTAATGACCGAATTGCGATATGCCGGCGTTCTTGTGGGTATTGAACGGTGTAGCCTACGCATTGATCGAAGTGATTTGCACTTCGATAAACTTGAAAAGTAGTGACCTTAAAATCCCCCTTTGTTTTAAGACACACGAACCGATTTCCGCCCACGATCGCCGACTTAACGTTGTATTATTAAATCAAGTATCGACGAACTTGGAATCACGACATTGGCGAGCATAATTGTTTTCGGATTTCCATCTGATGAGCGCCCCCATTGAGCAATCTCCCGACGTATTTGCCGTCTCTATTAAAATTCCGCCTCCGTGGAAGAGCGATATAGAGGCATGGAATCCCAATTTGCGGCTAAAGGAATTGTCGTTACGTTTGAAGATAAAACGAACCACTTAAGTTATATTTTTCAGATTTTGTTTGCTCAATACTATTTCTATTTAAACAAAAGTATTAATCGAGACAAGAACTACAAAAGCTATTGGAATTTATGTTACAGCTTACTAAAAACGTGTGTTATAATTAAATAAGATATTTTCTTTCTGCACGTTGCGTTCTGTTTGGTATGTTCGAAAATATTGGCCGAAGTTGCATTGACAAACATAGAAAACAAAGCATGACTGCAAAACTATAATTTTTGGAGATGAGCTTTCTACATTCGTCTCGGGCTGCCGGTACACATATAGTGACCTTATAAGCCCGGCACACGAATGCCGATCGCCGACTAAACGTTATGCCTTTGTATTATTAAATCAAGAAAACAATCTTAATTATACTTTGGTTTGCGTTCTCTTATATTATCATTTTTAGACGCGTATGTCATAAAAGGTTTTGGTTGTTTTAAGTATCGACGAACTTGGAATCACGACATTGGCGAGCATAATTGTTTTCGGATTTTCTTCTGATGAGCGCCCCCATTAAGGAATCTCTCGACGTATTTGGAAGAGCGATATAGAGGCATGACTTTCGGTCGTGGAATCCCAATTTGCAGCGAAAGGAATTGTGGCCGAGAAAATCAAATTTCATTACGTAGTTGCGTCACTGACGGAAGACCTAGTTGCCCGTTTACGTCACATCATCGTTGCACCACCAGCAGACAGCCCGTACACTGTGCTAAAGACATCTCTTATTCGGCAGTCTGCGACAACAAGGACATAGCGCTACAACGCTCTCTTTAATGAAGAGGAACTGGGTGATGAGAGACCGTCGCAACTGCTGCAGCGCCTGGAAGCCTTATCGGTGAACCAAGACGTTAGCAAATGTATCATTCGGCACCTGTTCACCCAAAAGCTGCCCCCGGTCGTCAGAGCTTCTATGGCAACCCTCCCACCCACGCTGGTCGAGTTAGGCGAGTACGCCGACCGAATTTTCGCCACTCACCCTGGTTATCTATCAGTCGCCGCTGTGACAAGACCCCTCCAGACTCTCACTAACGACGAAGTTCAAGAGTTGCGTGACATGAGGCACCAAATGCGTAACTTGCTGGAGAACAAGGACCGCTCGCAGCGTCAACGGAAGCCACCGATGGCCGTAAACACAAGAAAGCAAGACGACACGATCTGCCGGTATCATCAGTGGTTCGGGTCCAAAGCAAGGAGCTGCCGTTCTCTATGTTCTTGGTCGGGAAACGGACAGGCCTGGCAGTGATTGCGGCTTTCACTCCGCCTGGCAAGTACACACCCAGCCGTATTCTTTTTGTGAAGAACGTCGAACGCGGTCGCCGCTTCATGGTGTACTCCGGCGCTGACGTGAGCGTAATTCCCCCCTCTATGTCTGACCGTGTACACCTTGAAACAGATTTCGTCCTCCAGGCTGCCATTAGAAGTAACATCAAAACTTACTACCAGCGTGCGCTTCGTCTCGGGCTGGGGCGCATTTTCCCTTTCACATTCATCGTGGCTGATTTTCCTCATGCGATCTTAGGTGCGAACTTCCTTTTCACGTTTGACCTATCTGTCAGCGTCCGACAAAAGAAACTCGTTGACGGCAGCGGTAGTTTCTGGATTCACAGCAATGACCCCGATCTTGTCCCTTCTCCCTACAAGGCCCTTCTCGATCAATTTCCCGATCTCCAAAACTTGAACCGAACACGACAGAAGCCACCACACGACATTTGGAAGTGGTCCTTCGGCGCCTGGATGAACATGGGCTCGTGGTGAACCCCGAGAAATGCCATTTTGGCCGAACCGAAGTAAGTTTCCTGGGTCACTTGGTAAATGATCTGGGGGTTCGACCACTGGACGCGAAGGTAACAGCGGTTGCTGACTACCCGGAGTTCTCCAGCGGAAACGGTCAGGTTAAACTGTCACCAGAACAGAGTGCAGCCTTCCAGATGTTGAAGGCTCGTCTCGCTGCCGCGACCTTATTGGTTCATCCGCGCCCTGATGCCCAACTATCTTTGATGGTGGATGCTTCGAACACTGCAGTCGTTGCTGTACTAAACTAAAGGGACAAGCATCGGAGCCAACCACTAGCGTTTTTTTCGAAGTCTTTATCACCAACGGAACGCCGATACAGCACCTTCGGTCGTTAATTATTGGCGGCTTACATAAGCGTAAAGCATTTTCGCCATTTTGCGGAAGGTGGCCGCATTCTAATGTTCACGGACTACAAGCCGTTGATTCATGCCATGGCCTCCTACTCTTCTCGCTACAACGAACGCGAGATCTAACAACTCGATTTCCTCTCCCAGTTCGACCTGGAATTCCGTCATATCCGCAGCGCAGATAATGAGGTTCCCGACGCCCTTTCGCACATCGAGTTGAACAGTCTGCAGCTCGCCAATGGTATCGACTACGAGTAGATGTCTGACGCTCATCAACACGAGGGTATTCGTATTGGGCCCGACGACACAGCCCTTCTAAACCTTACTCTCCCGCGGTCTCAGCGTTCTCTGCTCTGCGACAACACCAAAGCTTCCCCTCGCTCGATAGTTCCGCAATGCATGCGGCGCCACGTTTTCGAAATGGTTCATGGTCTCTCGCACCCTTGTATTCGCGCAACCACCCGACTAGTGGCTGAAAGGTTTTCGTGGAAGGGATTGCAAAGGGACGTCAACCTGTGGACACAGGCATGCCTTCGGTATCAACAGGTAAAAGTCAATCGTCACACCGGGGCACCGATCGGCACGTTCGACGCACAGTTTAGCCACGTTCATGTGGATTTAGTCGGCCCGTTGCCCTCGTCCAGGGGTTTCCGCTACGTGCTGACTTGTGTAGATCGCTTCACCCGTTGGTGCGAAGTTATACCGCTAGCGGACATCGGTGCAGAAACGGTCGTTCTCGCCTTCCTACATAACTGGGTGGCGCGCTTCGGATCTCCGCGTCGTTTGACAACCGACCGAGGGGCACAATTCGAATCAACGCTTTTCCAAAAGATGTGCCAATTTCTTGGATGCGAGGGAATCCGCACAACTTCTTACCATCCCGCGACCAATGGGGTGGTTGGGCGCCTCCATCGAACACTGAAGTCCTCCCTCAAGGCTCAGGATGACCGAGAACATTGGGTAGACAATTAGCCTCTCGTCCTGCTTGGAATTCGTGCGAATTTTAAACCCGACGTCGACTCCTGTCCGGCGGAATTGGTCTACGGTGCAACTCTCCGCTTACCGGGTGAGTTTGTTAACCCAAGAGCAGCTGAGCCGTCCCTGTTTGTCTCCGATGTTCTTCAGAGGCTACGCAGTTTTGCTTGGAGCGTTCGGCCTAAAGAAACCAGACCCCAGAAGTCAGGCTCCCAGGTCAACCCACAACTGCAAAAGAGCACCCACGTTTTTTCCTCCGTTGTGATCGATTCCGTCGTCCTCTTGAACCACCATATGAAGGTCCTTTTCCGGTACTTTCCCGTTCGGATAAAACGTTTAAAATATCCATGAATGGACGCCATGAAACTGTTTCAATTGATCGACTCAAGAATGCCTTCATCGAGGAACCATTTTTCAATACTGTTCCAATTCACAATCCGCCCGAACTTACTGACTAACGGAACGACGCGATTTCCCCAGGAAAATCTATTGTGCCATCTTCTCATGCCCCTGCCCGAATCAGTCCGGAGCCGCCTGACGCATTGACGACTACCCGTACATGAAGCGGTCGCGCCAGCCGCACACCCCCGCATCTTAAAAACGTTGCTCCTTAACTTGCGTCCCCACTAGCATCCTTATTGTATCTCTTCTCCTGTCGACGAAGAGTCTAAGGGGGAGCCTTGTAGTGACCTTAAAACCCCCTTTTTGTTTTAAGACACACGAACCGATTTCCGCCCACGAACGCATGATCGCCGACTTAACGTTATGGCTTTGTATTATTTAATCAAGAAAACAAGCTTGATTATACTTTAATTTTGTGGTTTTAAGTATCGACGAACTTGGAATCATGGCAGGGTCACTTAAAATAGTGAAAAAACTATTGAAGTGACGATTTATCCTGTCCGAGTTCAACCTTTGACCACAGTGTGTTCGTTAAGCTTTGGTTCATGATATAGTGGCCTTAAAAACGTTTGATTAATGTAACACCTGCAAATTTCGTTTTCGTCGTGTGTGCATTTTTTATCGATACCAAGAAAACGGTTCACGCGAGGTCACTAGTAACACACAGCGCCGGACATGCTACGACATCCGGCATTCATTTCCACTGTACGGCCCACGTGCATCCAGAGAGTACAAACAGTTACAAGTGAAGGCTTCGCGCATTGTCGGCGTTTTCGAGGCAGGTAGGCATCAAACCTTTCGCATGAGAAAAATATTATTTATTCCCGAGCTTTTCATCCTTGGACTTCGTGCTATTTTAATATTTTGAACCAGGAAGTCCTTGCCCGCTTAAGAAATTCCTTCGGCTTTGGTGATAATGGGCACGCTTAAACCTGTGCAATATCCACAATATATATCTACTAACGTTAAATTGAAATGGATATGGCTTACAAAATATATTTCCTACAACCAAATTCCCAACTTTCCAAAAGCGGCACGCCAAATGAATTTGGTGAACTTTTATACATCGGTCTTAAACAATACAGAATTATATCGAAAAATCCAGATGCTCTAATTTGTAAAGTAAGTCTTTACATTATTACTTTTTGCTATGTTTTAACTATGAGCATCATGTGTGAATATCTGAAAACGGTGTTTCCTGACATTATTCGTCTACGTTTTAATATATTAGCTTCATGTTGTAGCATGTTTGCAAGTTTTACGTTTTAATTAGACGTTTTTTTATCATATTCCGAACATATATAGGACAGGTTTCATTTCGTATGGCTACTATTTTGCATTCATTTCGGATTAATTTACTTCAATGTTCTTTTATTTGATGGTGGTTGACAGAGGTATGCTGTCGTTTTGCATTGATTTTTTTATTGAAAATAGTATATGGAGTTCACTATGCGCTGTCAAAAATGCCCACCAATGCGTGTATTTGTTTCCAATCATAAACGTTCACTGGGTATTTACGGACATCGTTTGAATCTAATGTTTCGATTAAAATAAGATTTTCGGCCCGTTTTCGTATAACTGTTCTAATTATCCTTTATTGGTTGATAAAATGCGATTCGAATAGCGGAGCTCTGCTTAATTGTAAGCTTATATTCCGTCTCTTGCTTCAGCAGTATGCGTCCCTATGCAGTAAACAGGACACGAGGCGGTCAATCGGAAGCCTCGAATTATCACCTTACTGCAACAAACAACCATCGCGGAGGAATACTCACCGAAGACAATGATGCGCTCGCCAGTGAACTCTGTTCCAAGGTCAACACACTACGCGAATTGACGCTTAATTTGGGAGAGGAGGTTCAAGAGCAAAACGCTTTTTTAGACAGCAGCATGTCGGAAATTTTCTCCCGATCCGAGGCAAGTCTACGAGGCGCAATGCGCCGAGTCGGTCTCATTGGGCGGAACGAAGGCCTGGGCAGCGTCTGCGGCTTCTATTGTCAGCTCCTCGCCTTCGCCCTCCTCTTCTTTTTTCTCTGTTGGATTCTTATGAAATTCTCCTGATTTTCCTGTAAATTCAACTTTATTTATAGCAGCGTCACTGTTTTGCCTTTTTTGGAATGCCTGATTTTGTATGTATATTTACCCCGGAGTTTGGCCCGTTTGTAAAACGTCCTCGGCATTCTCATTCTTATCACAAGAGACCCGTAGTTCGAATTCCAGATTAGTAAGCCAACTGAAGCGATATGGGTCTGTAAAATTTCCCCAAGAATCTTCACGGAAACGTCTAGCAAGAGATTGGCGTACACAAATATTTATTTAAATCTTTTCGGTTAATCATCGGGGTGGGGGTGCCGCTACTCTCCCTATCGTGTCTCTGGTTACTTGACGTGCAAATTGGGGAAGACTGTGTATACACCATTTTTATCTTCCGTTTCATGACTGTCGATCCGATCGGAAACGAGCCGGCACCCAACAACAACAATGCTGAGGACCTGGGGGAGCCCATCATTCGTGCCTTTCCTGTAAACCCCAAGCTGCTTTTGTACTCAGGGTTGCTCTTGCTTTTCTTGGCTGCCAATTTCTATTTCGAGAACGAGGAAGGTGATTTCGAACGGCCGCCCGACAACGAGCAGGTCTCTCACGTGGGGTGAGTTTAATTAAATACGGTGCCTGTATAAACAAACCCGACGATGACTTCCCAAGGAACCCTTATGGCCATTGGCAGGTTATTATGAAGTTAAATGAAATTTGATTGGCCCGTGTATGGACCAATGAGCTGGTTCTCAAAGCCCATCACGACAGGACGGTTTTTTTTGTAGAACTCTTCATAGTGGACAGGCACGGCTCTATATCCTTTATCACGAATCGGATGTCTCTATTCGGGTGACATCACACCAGAATGACCTTGACCTCTATGTTGCGGCAGATTCAGATTTGGACTACTTTAGACGACGCATTCCATCACTGACAAAATTGCTGGTGAGGACACCTTCCAAGGTACATTTCAATCTCGCTTGCAACTAAACTACCCATAACTACAGGCCGATAATGCGTGTTCATTGGTATACCTGGCCACGCATCTCTCATTGGTTAGGATCAAGCTGAGATCCCACCCCTTACTGCCACCGAAGCCAAAATCCAGATTTTTCCGGTTATCTCCTACTTAAGAATAAACTGTCTGAGACGAAGAGCACCGACCCAATTCGCATCCCGGGGAGCATCATTGTGGGCTGGTTGTGGCGAGGTTAGCGTTCTCTCGCTGTTTGTGAGTGACCATGGGTTCGACTTCCATACACCCGCCTGATGTATCATACAGAATTCAACCAGTCGCGTGCGATTTGGTTCAAACTCAAATCTCTTACTTGTGGATAAGCCGGTTTCATGGGAGTTGCCATGACGATTCTCGTTGCTGGCGTCTCCGATGTCACCGGCGTGGTCTCACGTGGTAGTCGAACTCGCGAGGATCGTGACACCGCTTCCCCGTCGTCATAGCAACCGCCCGTTTTCTCTCTGTCTCGATTAGCCGAAAAAAACAACGCTCATGGTCATACTGGATCCACCCGTTTCTTGGGACGACATTTCCGGACCAGAAAACCTGAACTCGTCGGAACTCCTCCTTAACGCATCATCCTCCTCCTCCTCCTCCTCGCCTCTCTATTGGTCAGAGGAGCCGCCCTTCACGCTGTCCTCGGCGGGACTCGGTGCGGTAGAGAAGGTTCACGTCCCGGCGCACTACCAACGACCCCTCCTCGTGTTTGTGTTCGCCCCTTCCAGTGGTCCCTTTTCTGTTGCGGAAGGGCAGGACAATCAGCTGCTGCAGCACAAATACACCGTTGAGGTGAGTGTCCTCATTATGTGAACCCTCAATTATCCACCGGCCGAATTTTGAATCGAGGTTGTATAGGCTTGCTGGCTTTGTTCGGCGATCTTTCTGTTTCCAACGGCGCAGCGTCTAATTTCGTCGACAGACCAACCACCCTTAGAAAAACGTTGCAGACACTAGAGGTCGAATACCTCTAGTCTTCTCGTGAATTTTTGACGGAGGAACATAATATTGACAGACTATTCGAAATCCATGGCCCTAGCGACGTGGAGGCTGCCGATTAGTGGAAAATGGCTCCGGCCTTATCCGGCATTCAACCGATGGTTCAATAATAGTAATCATTTAAAGCCCTTTATTGAGATGACGAGGACCAAATTCTTGTGTGGGATTACGTAACGGTCATCTGCACCTCCAAGGGTTGCATTGGGGACGCCACCACCGTGATAATATTCCCGAGACCCTTCAGTAGACCATCCATGCAGCCGGTTTTATCCACAAGCAGCAGAAAAATAAGTCCCACTCACATTCGCGAAGTTTCCTCGGTGAAGAAAAATACACCACTTGGTTATTCGATTGGTTTGACAGATGACGACGGAGAAATCGCCCATCTCGACGTATGACGTTATGCACGCGGAGGCGGAACGCCGCACGCATTCCTACGCGGAGTTCGTCTCCTTGGGAACCTTGGATGGTGACAACAGAGCCGAGGAGACGAAACAACACCAAACAGCAACGACATATAAGAAGACAACAGCGACCAACGAAGGAGGCGGAACACGACAGACGATGGGTGTTGCTGTTGATGAGGATGGTAGTGGTGGAGTTGAGATGGGAGAATCAAGCAATCCATTTTTTCTCTTTCTGATTCGACTGATGGACACCCTTCTCGGTGCCATGATCTAGAAGCTTTTTGACTGAAATTTGACTGATTTTTTTGTATTGTTTAAATAGATACAATCATCGTGTTCTATCTAGGCACCCTTGTAGTTTATTTGTCGAGGTGGAGATACAAAAAATTATATCGAATATTCTAGGCTATGGTGTCCCGCTTCGTGGATGCTAAAACTTGTAAATCAGACGACTTCTCCAGCAGCGCTGCCCGAAATGGCAGCAGCAGTTCTAGATACTCCCACCCCGGCCGAACCGAGCTTAATTGCGGTAACCGGTGAGGAAGCGGTGATTCTACTTGACCCGTTTCTGTCCGATGGAGTTGAATGTGTTTAAGTGGACAATGTTGTTGCGGGCGCCAGTGGTTGCCCGAGGGGGTTCCGGTAATTTCCCTCGCTTTGCTCCGGAGAGACGCTGGATTTAAGCAACAAAGGGGACGCCGTCACCTTTCTAATATTCCTGAGAATCTTTATGGAAACATCCAGGAAAGCGGTTTATCCTCGTTTATCCAATTTCCTACAAGAGGATAAACAGGTTGCATTATCGTTCCCATGAAGTCTCCCGGGAATATGTTTGCAGTGCCAAACGAGGTTGCCTGAACTCGGATTCGAAATCAGGTCAATCAACAACAGAGCACGCAAAACGCAACTACCATTAATTGTGAAATTGCCAAGCCATCGTCAACGCTACGAAATTCACTCCTTAGTGTGTTTGGAACTTCCTTCTTTCAACGCCGCAGTTCCAAGGTTGAAGCCAATGAAGGGTTTGTAATGTGGTCGTCGTCCAATATCAAAATTGCACGATTGCAACAAACGAAGGTTGGGGGAATAACTTGGTTGATTATTGAAAGAACTGTAGGTGATGCGCGTGCGCCTGTCGCGGAGAGTTCTCATTTAATCACCTCTTAGGGTTTCTCCTTTAACTCTCTTTCAGTCGAATAAGGCGATTATGGCAGTGGCGTGAGTAGATTTATCTTATATTGGATTGACGGAAGTTCATTAAACATGAGTAAATAAGATGATTGAAATTCGCCACCCGCACATGCGTATTTCTCCTCGTGTCATAAACAGTTGTAAATAAAGAGTGTTCTCTTAAAAAATCGGGATAACGGGAGAATATGTAAAAACGGGGAATTGGTTGTGGAATAATGATAAACGTTCCGTTATTGTTTGCGAAATCCCTACCGAACTGGGTCATTTGTAATCTCGCATGTCCTTATATTTGTACAACCTATACCTGCAGGGCCCGCGCGCCTGGCGAAGGTCGAGCCTCAGGAGAAAGACATCCCCACCGATGACGAAGCGACCCACGAAAACCGTATACCGGAAGAGCCTTCAAATCAAGGGCGGTGTGGTGTTAAATAATTATAAACTCCGCTAATTATTGTGAAATAACATCAATATTTATTGTGGCAAAAATAAAGGATATTCGGAAACGATCATACCAATTCTTTATGAAAGATTCAGTCCTCGGATATGCTCGAAGGGAGAACATTCTTCAAATAAAAATGGCCACAATGACCGAAATTTGCAGCATAAAACATTATATAATTAACAAGTATTGAATATAGCATTAATCTCTGTGCTTTTCTAAATTAAATAGACGATTTCGTAAAACGTATCCCAGTTACGAAACTGGATCTTTTAAGTGTTTAACTGATGTTTTTTTTGCGCTTTAATTATATTTGTTGTCTAAGCGAATAACGTCAATATGGATCTAGCACATAAACTGGAGCAAGATTTCGAATATAATAACTGTGTTAAGGATGCTGATATTTACATTAGAATGGGTATTGACGGGTTTTTTTCACGCTTACGCTATAGATTTTTTGCGGAAAATTTACTCAATTCTGTCTTTACAACTTATCACCACGGTGGTAACAAGTGGAGTTCTTTTTGCATTCAAAGATCCAGTTACGCTTTTTCTTGTTCAAAAGTAGGTTTCAAAGAATTTGATTACTATTTACAGTTCATTTGTGTTGTTCGGCCTTCTTATAGCTTCGTTCGCTTTGCTTATTGGGATGTTTATCAAGCTTTCAAAGAGAGAGGGCTATGTAACGAACGAGATGATGCAGCCGCTCAACCTCCTCCACACATCCTACACTGTAGGACCTACAGCGACATCCTCCCTTCTCCCACATTATGGACCAGTTGGGTAGTTACCCGTTATAAGGACCCGTCCCATCTTCTTTCGTAAGTGCACTTACACGATGCGTGTACCTTCTACCAATCTTCCTTACTAAGTAAAGGTCACTCGCCCATTAAAGTCGCCTTATTCATGGAGTTGACTGACGTTTGGGAAAACCCTCTGGCGGAATACAGGTTGCTATTAACTAATCCCATTTTCCTAGATATCATTCCCACGGGGACATTACATTTGGTGATAGCGGTGACGAACGTGAAAGTTACCACGTTTACTTACCTTTACGCTCCTCGCACGTCTACCTTCTACCGCAATAGCAATCTCATCGCAACGCTATACATCCCTAGACTCACAGTACTGGGATTCCACTTTCTCCGCACCCAAACCAGCACAGCCACTGAGGACAGTGGCTTTCAAAGAGAGAGGGCTATGTAACGAACGAGATGATGCAGCCGCTCAACCTCCTCCACACATCCTACACTGTAGGATCTACAGCGACATCCTCCCTTCTCCCACATTATGGACCAGTTGGGTAGTTACCCGTTATAAGGACCCGTCCCATTTTCGCCCAAAGCTCCTATTGTGTTCCAACATCTTCGTCTATCGCTTTCCTTATTATATCTTCTTTCGTAAGTGCACTTACACGATGCGTGTACCTTCTACCAATCTTCCTTACTAAGTAAAGGTCACTCGCCCATTAAAGTCGCCTTATTCATGGAGTTGACTGACGTTTGGGAAAACCCTCTGGCGGAATACAGGTTGCTATTAACTAATCCCATTTTCCTAGATATCATTCCCACTGGGACATTACATGTCTAAGCGAATAACGTCAATATTGTAACACCCCTTGTTTAACTGTGTGACTTTACCTTACAGGAGAGGCGCGGGGTTTTCCAAGGACTTCCGTTTTCAACTCACGCCAGGCGCAACCACATAGCGTGCGAATCGCAGACCTTCGCCAAGAAGCCGTTCCTGCTAACGATTCACCTATATCTGCACCTCGTGAACCTGATCCCCATATTATCGAATAACTATCTACATCTGTTATACACTCCATAATACTATAGTCCCAATACTATATATTCTACGTATTAACCTCTTCTCCCTTCACTTGTCTGATACATGTCGATCCAGAGAAGCAGGTCATATAATACTCGTTCTAAAGAGCCCTTTTCATCTAGCCGCAGCTCTTCAAATCAAAAGGACTCTTCATTGGTGTCAGAAGTACCGAACCACGTGTCAAACGTACCACAAAACTCTCCCAAAATGAACCTTCCTTTACCAGCACCGTACAAGGAAACGGAATCCATTGAGAAATGGTTGAAATTCGTCCAGTTATCCCTGTTGGACGTTCCGAAACCCAACAAGAGTAAGATGCTCCTGCATCTCCTCGGGCCAGAAGCGTATGACTCAGCAAGTTCTGCGGGCTGCAGTCATACAGATGACATCGACGAGCTATGTGGAAAACTGACGAAGATCTTCAGGGATCCAAACAGTCGACGATTAACTCCCGCAGTTTTCTACAAGACATTCCAACAAGTCGACCAGCAACCCGGAAAATACCTGAGCGAGTTGCGAACCATCGCCAGAACCGCTTTCCGGAGGCTCGAACCCGACGCGGTCGAAGAACCCATCTCTAGTGTCTCAGCAGACGGCCACCGGGAATACCTGAGCAGCAACTGGAATAAGCTCATGCATTCGATAAATGGTAACATCGAAACTATAGAATACATCTCGCAGTGTGAATTATTTTATGGTGCAACACAGTACACTGCCACTACCGCCACTAATGTGTCATCACTAGCCTGCATGCTACCAATGCCTGCCATTTGCAGGCTGTCTCAGCGTCATGCGCCCAACTTTGCATCTTCAGGCTCCCATGGCGATCGCAGCTACTCCGTCACCGCTGAAGCTGATACCCTATTCCTGTCCTTGAAAGGGGCTTTGGGCTTAACCGGCGCCTTCCGCCTCAGCCAGCTACTCGGGACAATCAACGCCAGACTGCGCTCATGGTCCGCCACTCGAGCTTGCTTTGAGTACTACCGCAGTCTCGTCCTCGATGAGTGCACAAAAAACAGGTTCTCCCCCGCTCTCACTTCTGAATTCGTATCTGTCCCCCCTCAGACTGTCGTCTATGTCCCAACGTCTGCCCGCATCACCATCAGGACAATTAAGTGTTCTTCGGAACAGTATTTTGACTTAATACTGGGTATGGCCAGGGATCAAAACGGCCTTCTCTGGATCCTGGACCACGCCCGTACTATATCCATTCAGGACATAGACACCACCTCAAGGGCTATGCTGGTCGCGGGTTGTTTCAACACACAGATAAGGAGTGACAAACTGAGGTACACTTGGACCTTTGGCGAGGGATCTCTAGCTGACCCGCCGGACGAGGCGGGAGAACTACCTGTTGGAGGATCAGTGGCCTCAGCTCTCCGGGCGGCCAATCAATTTTACACTGACGACCCGTCCCCTGCGAATTACATAGCCGTATCGGACTATTTGCGGCCTCTCGGTTTTACGCTCAGTGCCCGAGTCCACAATGAGAACCCCACCATCACCCTGGAAACTGGGCTGCTCGGTGCCTCCACTAACACACAAATCACGGCAGGCCAGGTTTTCACCATCATAGCTGTCACTAGCGAACCCGCGTCGGGGCCGATAATAAACACTCAAAATGTGACAAGTGTAGTGCACGGTCCGGACACTCTCAACATGACACTAACCACCAACGATCTTTTGGCCGTGTTGTTCAGAACCAAGGCCGATTGCACCGCCCAGGAGCCTACGGTCTACCTTACTCGTGACATGATGGCAAGAGTCGCCTTCCACTGTGAGCCGGACTTTCGGACAGCTCTGGGTGGGTGGTCACTTGCAGAATACAGATCACCTTGCCCCAACGACGATATGGGCTTGACTTTCAACTATCTTGCTAATATGAATGTAGTGTCAATAACCGACTACTTCTACCCGCTTTATGAAGCCACGGCACTGTCCGATGATGCCCCATGCCGAATGGCCCCTTACGCACAGGTCCAAAACCTTGTTGAACACTTGGGCAACGTCCTCTCAGACACGTTGGAAAATTGGCAGTTCAGCCCTAACTCAATCGCCCCAATTCGCGCTACTCGGTTGGGCACCCCATACATAGTAACCCAGTGCACAGGTGACCCAGCATCGGCGGCCAGAATCCTGCTAGGCCTCAACTGCGCCCAACTCTTCATCGCAAACGGCCTGCTCGACACTGGCACTCGTTACAGGAGTAGCTGGCTGTCCGACGCGTCGCTCGATCGCGTTCAGGCAGTTGCAGCCACGCATTCCTACCGCTGCCCTTATTACAACGTCCATAGTGTGGGCTGTCCCGTCGATGGACTCCAAGACATTGGCCAGCTGGACACGCTGACCAACAGGCGAATTTTTGCTCGCGGATTGGCCCAGTTTCAGACAGATTTTGTCACTATGGATGGTGTGCTAATTCCGAGGGACGAGACCTTCTACCCGGTCCAGATCAGGACCCAAAATCAAGCCAGCTATGTCGATAGCGTCGGGCACTTGTCTCCCGTCAACGATTCGCTCACAAACTACGCGATGCGGGGGTTCTTCGTCAACGCCCTGCAACGTATAGGTTTTGAGAGCTCGGTTGCCACCAGGACCTACTATGGTATCAGGTCTACAGCGAACACGATCCTAGAACAATTCTGCGATGGCATCCGACCAACCTCCCTGGTCGTCGAACTCTCCCGCCATACTAGCCCCAAAACCACCGACGAAGCTCTTGAAAGGGTGACACGAATCCTGGAAATCCAAAGACGACACCCTGTCGCCACCCCCACGACGTACCCCGATTCAAGACAGCTATCGTCAAACAATTGCCATCTCTGCCGCAAATACGGGAAGGACGCGAGGCGTTGTGGCCACAACCGACCGGGTAAGTACGCCGTTTTTTCAACAGCTACCCCCGCGTTAAGCCCCAAAACCAGCCTTATTCATAGCCCAGTAACGCTGGCAGCTAGGGTACCGTGCTCAGTAAGAGGTTTTAATACCGCAGCACTTATAGATTCCGGCGCTACTTGCTCGCTAATCAACCCTACCCTTTTCCCTGCCACCATTTGCGCGACATTTCCATTTTCGGACAGCAAACCCCTCGTACTTACAGCAGATACCCAGCCGATGTCTATCAAAGGGACATACGAAATCACGATTGCCATGGGCGGCCACCATCTTAATACCCGGTGTTTTAGTTGCCCTACATTAGGTTGCAGCCTTGTACTAGGAATGGATTTCATCCTCGAACACGGAATAGTAGTAGATGGTCACAACAAGGCCATCTATCTGTCAGCGACAACACGACAACAATCGGCGGAACCAGAGGTTCCCCAGGACGATACTATTTGCAAACAAGTTTACTCCGTGATGGCTTTACCTAAGACCAACGTCGACACGATTGTCTCGAAATCCTCTGACGTGTCACCGGCAGATAGGACCACGCTCAGACACCTGCTCCAAGGCTACCACAACATCTTCGCCTGGGACGAGTCACAGTTAGGAAGGACGGATTCCCCCTCCGCTGCATGACGAGATCAACAAATTGTACGATACTATGCTCAAAGACGAGGTCATACGACCATCAAAATCCCCTTGGGCTTCCCCTATCGCCATTGTTCAGAAGAAAGACGGCAAGATTCGCCTCTGTATCGACTACCGCCGCCTTAACGCAGTTACCAAAAAGGACACTACCCCACTCATTCCAGAATCCGACCTTCCCCCGGTCGATCACGAAGTGACAGTACCTTTCACGAGCACTGAGGACAGTGCTCCCTCTGGAGGGGGAGTAATGTAACACCCCTTGTTTAACTGTGTGACTTTACCTTACAGGAGAGGCGCGGGGTTTTCCAAGGACTTCCGTTTTCAACTCACGCCAGGCGCAACCACATAGCGTGCGAATCGCAGACCTTCGCCAAGAAGCCGTTCCTGCTAACGATTCACCTATATCTGCACCTCGTGAACCTGATCCCCATATTATCGAATAACTATCTACATCTGTTATACACTCCATAATACTATAGTCCCAATACTATATATATTCTACGTATTAACCTCTTCTCCCTTCACTTGTCTGATACATGTCGATCCAGAGAAGCAGGTCATATAATACTCGTTCTAAAGAGCCCTTTTCATCTAGCCGCAGCTCTTCAAATCAAAAGGACTCTTCAGTATGGATCTAGCACATAAACTGGAGCAAGATTTCGAATATAATAACTGTGTTAAGGATGCTGATATTTACATTGGAATGGGTATTGACGGGTTTTTTTCACGCTTACGCTATAGATTTTTTGCGGAAAATTTACTCAATTCTGTCTTTACAACTTATCACCACGGTGGTAACAAGTGGAGTTCTTTTTGCATTCAAAGATCCAGTTACGCTTTTTCTTGTTCAAAAGTAGGTTTCAAAGAATTTGATTACTATTTACAGTTCATTTGTGTTGTTCGGCCTTCTTATAGCTTCGTTCGCTTTGCTTATTGGGATGTTTATCAAGCGTTACGACAGCCCCATCAACCTCATGTTGCTGTTCAGTTTCGTGAGTTTTTCTAATTTAATCACATCTTAGGGTTTCTCCTTTAACTCTCTTTCAGTCGAATAAGGCGATTATGGCAGTGGCGTGAGTAGATTTATCTTATATTGGATTGACGGAAGTTCATTAAACATGAGTAAATAAGATGATTGAAATTCGCCACCCGCACATGCGTATTTCGCCTCATGTCATAAACAGTTGTAAATAAAGAGTGTTCTCTTAAAAAATCGGGAGAATATGTAAAAACGGCGAATTGGTTGTGGAATAATGATAAACGTTCCGTTATTGTTTGTGAAATCCCTACCGAACTAGGTCATTTGTAATCTCGCATGTCCTTATATTTACACAACCTATCACCTGCAGGGCCGCGGGCCTGGCGAAGTTCGAGCCTCAGGAGAAAGACATCCCCGTCGATGACGAAGCGACCCACTAAAACCGTATACCGGAAGAGCCTTCAAATCAAGGGCGGTGTGGTGTTAAATAATTATAAACTCCCCTAATTATTGTGAAATCACATCAATATTTCTTGTCGTAAAAATATACGATATTCGGAAACGATCATACCAATTCTTTATGAAAGATTCAATCCTCGGATATGCTCGAAGGGAGAACATTCTTCAAAAAAATGGTCACAGTGACCGAAATTTGCAGCATAAAACATTATATAATTAACAAGTATTCAATATAGCATTAATCGCTGTGCTTTTCTAAATTAAATAGACGATTTCGTAAAACGTATCCCAGTTACGAAACTGGATCTTTTAAGTGTTTAACTGATGTTTTTTTTGCGCTTTAATTATATTTGTTGTCTAAGCGAATAACGTCAATATGGATCTAGCACATAAACTGGAGCAAGATTTCGAATATAATAACTGTGTTAAGGATGCTGATATTTACATTAGAATGGGTATTGACGGGTTTTTTTCACGCTTACGCTATAGATTTTTTGCGGAAAATTTACTCAATTCTGTCTTTACAACTTATCACCACGGTGGTAACAAGTGGAGTTCTTTTTGCATTCAAAGATCCAGTTACGCTTTTTCTTGTTCAAAAGTAGGTTTCAAAGAATTTGATTACTATTTACAGTTCATTTGTGTTGTTCGGCCTTCTTATAGCTTCGTTCGCTTTGCTTATTGGGATGTTTATCAAGCGTTACGACAGCCCCATCAACCTCATGTTGCTGTTCAGTTTCGTGAGTTTTTGATTTATATGTAATTTGTTTGCTTTAGACCCTGGTCGAATCATTTCTTGTGGGGTTCGCAGGTATTCCACTTTTTGAATAACCTTACATTTTAGTAATTCACTTCGACGCTAGCGTAGTTTTACAAGCACTAGCAATAACAACAGCTATTGTGGTTGGTCTTACTGCCTACACTCTTCAAACAAAACGTGATTTCTCGGCATTGGGCGCTTGTGGGGGTTCTCTTCTGCTAGCGCTTATTGTTGGTGGATTAGTGAATGTAGGTTTTTGCAGACCTTAATGACTTTTAGTTATTTCTCGGCTCACCAGCCATTCACTTTGCCATTTCTATTGGCGGATCGGCCATTTTCGCCTGTCTTCTGGTCTACGACACACAAATGATTATGCAGAGATTCTCTGCCGAAGAATACATCGCCGCATCCATCACACTCTACCTTGATATCATCAACCTATTTCTCTATATTCTCCGGGCACTTCAGGCGGCTAACAACAACTAGATCCTTCCTCTACTATCTATCTTCGTTTTTTGTTTTGACCCCCCAGTCGCTAAAACGACCTAATTAATTTCGTAATTTATCCCTTTGGGTAAAATAAAGCCGTAAACAAATTTATTCGTTCTCATCGCTACGAGCACCATTTTCTCCGTCGGTAAGGGTTTCATCGGAATCCTCTTCCTGCTTGTCGCGGTATCTAAAATATGGGAAATAACGCTTCAGCTATTTTCTGCCCTTAAGACCAACTGCTCCTTCATACTCGAATTCGTTATTTGGCGTCTATACGGACGACTTACTTAGTAAGGAATGCACACTCAGGTGGCATTGTGGGCTGATCAGAGAAGTTGGTCTTCTTTTTGAAGGTCTAAACATAAGGAGATAAACACAAGTCAAATTTGTGCGGCTTTGAACAGACTGCTTAGTGGACGCTGTCCCCATGACGATTCTCTGGAATATTGCTACAGTTTCCGGTGTGGCCTGTAGAACTTTGAGGTCATTGCTGCTGCCACGTCACTGTTAATTAATTTCTCCTTTGGCGGGCTTAAAAGCTCTGTATTTTAAAACGGTATCGAGTGTCACCTGCCCTGGAGCGTGTATTGAGTAAGAAAGGGTTGTCACCCTAATGGTGTAGCAGTTTGTCGTATCCGTGGTCGCTCGAATCGTGGCTACGACTCCCGGATCAGACGACTGGTGGGTGCCAGTAATCCACAAACCTGGGTTGCACTTGGGACACCGCCCACTGTATAATATTCCCAAGAAGAATGGCAAAGCAACCCACGAAGCGGGTCAAAAAAACATATTGCCGTTCTATACTGAATGTCATGTGCGTACCCTGAACTCCTCCCTGACCCGCTGCATGAGCGCTAGGGATTCGGCCATCGAGAGAGTCTTCAGGTGCAGGACAGAATCGGAGAGGGGTGTTCCGAAAAGTGGGGGTAGGCGTGGCGTCTCCAATGTGATTGGTTTGGAGTTCTCGACGTCCCGATAAAGTGCGGCGTTTAACGACAGGCCTCTAGACACAACAAAACACCGTACTTCAACCACAATATATCGGTCGAAGTATACATGTTTTCAATCCTACAATGGGGGCTGGTAGAAAAGAGGGCATTTCGTATGGTATCTCTGTCTCGGGACTATTCGCACCTCGTTGCTACGGATGCACACATGACACAGCACTCGGGCGGGGGTGGAAGATCAATCAAATCCCCAACTAGAGGATAAATCGGCTTCATGGTGGGTGTCATGAAGGGAGTGGCTCTAGAGACGCTCACTCCGACTAACGTGGGGAATGTGCGGGCAGAGACCTGTGGACGCGGCGGAAGTGTCTGTAGAGCGGAGCGATGACATCGACGTCGTCCGAAACACCCATGGCCCGAAGAAGTCCTCGGAAGCCGCGCCAGCCACCCTGTCCCGCCAGCAAGTAGAGTGATGTGGGCGAGAGGCCCCGGACGGCCAGGAGGTTCAAGAGGGTGACATCCTGCAGTGGGCAGAGGCGCGGGGGGGCTGGGATGTCGGTGCAATCACCGCGACCACCGGCAGCCGGAGACCGGTGGTAGGAGGGCAGAGTGTCGACGCCATTGGGTGCTTGGGAGATCTGGCGAAGCATGGACTGATTCAGTGGCGACTCGAAAAAAGACGAAATATTCCATTTGTGAGGACAAAGTAGAGTTTGTAAGGCCCCCCCCGCCACCCCTCATAAAGACGCCAACCTACTTCTAGCCACGAAGTTGTCCTTACTGCTTCCTTGGCGCGAAGAGGCTTGTCAATCAGACTCAAACTTGCACAACGATCACGACAGGCTTTGAGACCGGATTCGACAGACGAGGTCAGTGTGCCGTGGTGATCAAGGGGCGGGGCGCTGAAGACCAGAAAAGAGTGCTGATTAGACGGCCAGAAATAGCAGCGATCCCCTCGCCTGCACACGTATGAGTGAAAGGATTAGCGGTGGCTACGAGAAGCTGGGCGCATGAAGCAACGACCGCTGGAACCGTCAAACTCTCGTTCAGGCTTCTGACCCTATTCCTCCACAAAATTTCGGTAGCAGAGGGAGTCCTATCAGAACGCACTGGATTGCGCGAAGGCACGTAGGGTCAAAACAACCGCGTTTCGTCTAGCTTACGTCGCGTCAGGCAACAACGCACAAACGGCCTCTCTGTGTCTCCGATTCGGTTCTCTAGGAGAGAGTAACTCACGCAGATTGCGTCTCGTCCCACGAAATTAGAAGGTCCTTTGGTGTCGCCATATGAGCGGCCTTGTAGTGTCGAACGTTGAAGAAGAGTCGCTTGAAGTTGGCCAGACTGTCCCGACTGTCGGCTAGAAGGAGGGGTCGGCGGGGGCGTCTGTCCGACTGCTGCTCCGAACCGCGGAGGAGACGCCACAAGTCACAGATGGCGTCGCCGGCCCGCGAGGTCGTGTACTTCAACTGCTCGTCGGTGGTAACTTTGGGCAGTGAACCTTTGTGAAAAACCTTTGTCTAAAACGCAAACCGACATGTCATCACCTCGTCTAAGCTGGTGTTGCTTCATCCAACTCAGGACCACGGATCTCCGGTAGCGAGACCGTCTCTGTGGGCATCTATTCGCTTAAACCGAGCATCAAGCGTCGCGGTGAGCGAATGAAACACCTCTGGTGACTCGTGTAAACCAAACTAGATTATCCATACCTTCGGAAAGACCCTGATTCACCGTGTGCCTCTAGCACAGAGACATCCATCCGCCTAAATCGAGCATCAACGCCGCGGTGAGTGAGTCAAACACCCCTATATAGGGTAAACCTGCAAATTTGTCCTGATTTCAATGACGGTGTAAAGTAATTGATTTATTATGAACCCCACACGCTGTGCTACATTCCCAAACGCAAAGGAAGCCCACACATAATATATATTATACGAGAGGCACTCACTTTCATTTTCGAAGCTTCGAGAATATGCCAAGTGGAGAGAGCGCCAAGGTGAACGATTTGGCGTTCGGGGTTGCTAGAAATAATTAAATATACATACATATATATCAACCGTCATGCTTTTGGCTTTAAAAACGGCCTTCCCCGACTTGCCTACAAGACATGGCGATGAGACACACAGTTCCATCAAATGGTGCCGGCAGCTGGGTCAATCGAAAGATGAAGGGTTTCACTGATGTGTCTTCGGTAGGCGGCGTGGGCAGGTTGCAGATCATTCGAAGACAGTGCACCTCGTCCACCGACAGGGGTTCCACGTTGCCAAGCACTTCATCCTCCTGCTGATCAGTGGGATCTACCTTGAGAGAAAGATTGTTCATAACGTCTGCAATGTCTTCTTCTTTTTCTCCGTCGTCGTCGTCAAAAACGTCTGCTGCATCGACAGCTGTCGTGGGTGATGGGGTGAAATTGTTGTATGGGGTGTTTCGCTCTAATAAGAGGGATTGTTGCCTTGTTTTGGACTCTATCAGCGCCTTAACGTGTGCGACTGACTGGAGTAGTTTTTTGCCACCGTCCGGAAGGTTGGAAGAAAAACTGAAAGAGAAACCAAGAAACCGGGAAATTGTGGATTTGATAGGGGGGGGGCAAGCGTGAAATAGACAAACGTACGATAATAGTGCCTCTTGTTTATTAAGCGCAAATCGGAGTTCGCCAATTGTCATTGACTCGTAACGGGGAGGTTTTGAGTTGAGACTCATGTTATCTGAATAAAAAACGGACCGTTTGGTACCAAAGATAATCAATGTTATACTTTGTACATAGGAGACAAATAGTTAAAAATAATAAGACTAAACATCACAGCTCTACTACTATTGTATCCAGAGCGAGTCCTGAATATGACTAAAAGACAACAATTCGATATAGCATTAGGAATGATCTTGTGTCATTTACATGGTTTAGAGGGGGCGGGTGGCTACTGTTGTCCACGGATAATTAAGACGCGTAGAGGTTAAAGAGTTAAAGCAAATTTTTAAATTTCCACTAATTTGGGCGTTTATGGCGCGCTAATTAAGCAAATGAACACTTATTGTCACTCGAGGCGTACTGAAGATAAATGTTATCTTTAGTGTGGATTTAAATGTTAAGTGAATCGTTCATTATATTGGGAATTCGCTAAATAAAATTCGTCGGATACGTTTGATTTGATGACAAACAAGAATAAGATAATGTATAGGTTTCGTACATGACACTTAAGATTTATGGTCCAACCACTGTTCTGAACAGATTTCACAAAATAATCTCTCGTTCAAGGTTACCGAAGTGCTCCTTTTTAACAAAATATAATCCGAATAAATTTGAAATAAATCGAGTCCGGTTGCACTTATCATTCAGCAAATATATTGGAATAAAATATTTTAAAAAATAAGTACTCCATGCTTACTATAAGCGTTTTTATAAACAGAAATATAAAAAAAGAAATGTAGCATAATAAACAGTAAATATTGTGTATGTTCCGGCTCCTCCCTAAAGACAGTAGTAGAATTAAATTAAATTATTTGGCAGATATCTCCTCAAAACGTAGCCCACGAATAAAACTATTTATTGTGTCCAAATCTCACCGTCATATCCTCAATATGGCAATCATCCTTCAAGTTTAAAACCAGCAACATATGAGCAATTTCCGCATTGACCTTGGATTGGGAGTGCATGTCCTTCTAATCTTTATCGTGCATGATTTTCCATGCTGCGAAATTCCCTTTTTCATTCCACTTCACGCATTTGACCGCCAGAGGCAACGCTCTTATCGAGCAATCGGTGAAACGGCTGCATTAAGAAAATCGGTCTCGCCGAAGCTACATTATCGCTGTAAGCACCTTTGTACGATTGCTAGCGATCGTCCGAATTGTTTTCCTTGTTACCACAACCACAACATGCCCTTCAAGCGTAATTCTGCCTTATGCATCAGTGCATGGCGCCAAATACGTGGTCCTTTTCCGTGATTCCCGCTATCGCCTCACATGTGTAAACCATTTCATACGTTGGCATTATCGGGGAAATAAAATAAGCATATTGTTGCTTTAATTCTTCGTGGTCACTTTGGGAAAAAACATGGAACGAAGAATGCAAATTGCCTTTTTTTATTATTTACAAGAAAGATTCCATTGCCCGGTAAATTAAAACCATCCCAAAAAAGAGGTCACCACCTCAAATGCTGCAAAATGTAAATAATCACGCGTAGACTTCGTCTAGGAGTGCGTTTTCATGTGCCTCCTCAAACTGTGTCTTAATGTAAACTGTTTGGTGCACACTAGGCAAGTAAATTGCTCCCGTTCGTGGTTGGCGGCCATCAAGGTCGCCGAATTGGCGAAGCGCTCCGGATTCGGCTCGACCAATGGGCTGCCAGCTGTGCGCAGCAAATCGTTACTTATGTCTTCAGCTTGGCGGTCGTTGCCCTCCATTGAAGCGATTTCTTCCTCTCGAAGCTCCTCCGTATCGCAATTGTTGTTGTTGATGTTGCTACAGTTGCTGTTGCTTGTATCCCCCGCTCTCTGTCGTTTCAGACTGACACGGTGCACTCGTTCCATGTGTCTTTCGCGGTTGGATTTCGTTGAAAAGGCCTTGTTGCACCGTGTGCAGGAGAAGGGCTTGTGTGCTAAAACAAAAACGACGTATGCGTAAGCCATGCACACCTCCTCTTATTCAGTACCGTCGGGAGATACTTACGGGTATGCGTTAGGATGTGGCGCTTCAGAGAGCTGTTCCAGGGGAACTTCTGGTTGCATCCCTCAACCGGACAGGTGATCAACTTCGGGGCGTCTTTGTACGAGTTCTTCTTCCTGCCGATTAGGAGTTGATTTGGATCTTCGGAACTGTATAGAATGTTTGTCGCTAGGGGTGGAGCGATCATTGGTGCCCAGACGTGGGAGGATAGGGGTGGTGGTGGTGGTGGTGGTTGTGGGTGCTGTTGTGGAGGAGTCGAGAGAAGGTAGGAATGCAAGAAATTGAGGTGAGGTTGGAAAAGAAAGTATGGGCTGATTGTCGGCGGCAGGGGTGTGCACATGGACGGCTGATCTGCCGAATACGGTGGTGATGGTTTGTAGGATAAGTCGAGAACCTCAGTCGCGTCCTCCGCTGACATGGAGCACAGGAGACGCTTTTTCTGTAGATGTCTACAACGAGGAGGCAAACAACAAAAGAATCAATCAATTGGATCCATATCTCTATTTGATTTAAATACATATCAAATTCAGATTCCTACTTTATATAGCCCAGAAAACGCCTCCTTTGCTTGACAACGCGCTCTGAAATTATCCTGGCGTTGGTTTGGGTCTTCTGGTGTTTTTCTGAAAGAGATCGCAAACCTTATTAGCACGGGGAATATGGGGGAAACTTCGCTATTGTTCGAAAAAACCAAACTCACGGCCGATTGCAATCGATTTCTTCTGTGAGGCGAATATCATGGCTCGGCAACAGTGGATCCTAAGTTTTTCCTAGGAGAACGAGAAAACGTTCGGGGTGAGGAGAAAGGAACAGGGGGTGTATCAGACTATCGCTTAAGGTTCTACCTTTCGGAGAATACGCTTGATTGAATATGGGGTTTCGGATTTAATTATATTTGGCTGTCTACTGACTTGACTCAGACTGTCGGTCTTTAGGGGGAGGTAGAGAAGGCTGTCGGTTAGTTGGCACGATTGATGCGAGGTTCTCTGATGCCGACTGAGGTTTCCGTTTGTCGTGAAGGCCTTGTCGCAGAGGCTGCAGGTAAATGGCCGGTGGTCTGCAGCAAGAAACAGGAAAACGGTAGCTAGAGGTGGTTTGTTATTAATTTCGACCCGAGTCCTCGAAGTCATACGTCTTATTGGTCATTTTCCCAAAGGAAACCCATGCTTTATGGCAAGACGAATCGTATACATATTCTCTTATGTAAAAAAACACTGTCCTATGATTAGTCATCCGACCTATTTCCAATGATAACTAAATTTGTTTTTTTTTCACTCGATCTACCAGTGTCCAACGACACGAAAATCTGCCCAAATCGACAGCAATGCCACCAATCGGGTCACTCACTTGTATGCGTCAGCGAATGGCGCTCCAATGAGCTGTTTGAGCTCAATTCGCTGGCACAGAAGCAGCAGACGTGTTTGCCGTCGCCGCGTTTTTGATTGATCTGGTGTTTCTGGAGGTGGGTGGTGAGGTGGGCGCGCGTCGCGATGTCCGCCACGGGACAGAGGGGGCAGTTGAAGAGCTCCACGCCGCCCTTGCAGGCATAGGGCTGCAGCTTCATGGGAGGAAAGAGACAACACACTCAGCTGGGGTGTTTTTTGGACATTAACCTGTTCCTGACAAAACCTATGTAATTTGCGCGTCAGATATTTTATAATATATGATGTTACTTAGAACACATTAGTAGAGTGTGCATTTCGTAATCGTCATAATCCGTTTTAACAGTCATCCTCATAGTAACTACCAATGGTCGGCTCAACGGATAACAGTGTAGATCAAAAAATGAGCTTTCAAGTGGAGGAGTAGTCGAAAGGCGAGGGTGACGCTTATGGAGAAAAGGGACGAAGAGAACATGGAACAGGAGGAGGAGGAGGAGGAGGAGGAGGAGGAGGAGGAGGAGGAGGAGGAGGAGGAGGAGGAGGAGGAGGAGGAGGAGGAGGAGGAGGAGGAGGAGGAGGAGGAGGAGGAAGACGCTGGTAGAGAATAGGGTTCAAGAGGACCTCGAAGAGAAGGGGGAGGATGTGGTGGGGCTGGATAGGAATTGTGGACGGAGCGAAGGATGTGTAGAGGGGTGTAGTACCAGATAAATTTTATTGAAATCAGCGGAAGTGTACAATCGGAGGACGGATGAGTATGAAATGGTAGTGGTGGTTAGGAGGAGCAAATAGAGGCGAACCAACCACGTCACTTTGACTCACTTTGACTTCTTCGCGGCCCCTTTTCTTCAAATCCAGCGCTTCATTGCGGTGCGCCAACTCGAAACTGTCGTAGCTGGTGTTGCAGGAGGAGAAACTGGTATCCGGTTGGCCGGAGATTGCAACAGTCGAATTTACGTACTGTTGACCTAGTAGTTCGTAGAACAGTGCATCGGAAAAATTGGCGAGATCCAAGGGGGTTTGGCAGGTTCCACCGCTATTCGGGCGGACTGGGCTGATTGGGGATGCTTTCATGGTGATGCTTGAAGTCAAACACGGAAGATCCTGAAAAAGAAAGAAATTGGTTGACTTTTGGTCTGAGAGACTGGATAGATTTGGACTTCCGGTATCAATAAATCAGTGGCACAACTGAGAACCAATCAAGTGGGTCGACATTACCGATCGTTTGGTTGCTCGCTCTCGCACAAAGAGACACCAGCTAAACCAATCCTCATCGATGTCGGTAGCCGGGGTCGAACGATGGGAAGGGAAATGTTTACCAGGTCGTCTGGCATCACCGGGTAAATTGGCACGGACTGCGTTGAAGCATTGTTTTTGAACAGACGATTATGTGCCTAACTGGTATCTTATTTAATCTTCATAAGGTAACTTATCAATCAATGAATTCTGGTTATTGTTCGTTCATTTGTTCAAGTAAGATATTTGGAATCGTTGCAATTAGTTCAATTTTTTCCGGGTATTCGGATACCTTCTTTATCAATCAATGCCTGCCATTTGTTTCAACACTGCCATAATACTGTTAGTAGTAGAAGTAGAAGTAGAAGTAGAAGTAGTAGTAGTAGTAGTAGTAGTAGTAGTAGTAGTAGGAATAGTAGTAGTAGTAGTAGTAGTAGTACTAGTAGTAGTGGTAGTAGTAGTAGTAGTCGATGGAGTAGTAGTTAAAGTATTATATGTACCAGTAGTAGTAGTAGTAGTAGTAGTAGTAGCAGTAGTAGTGGTAGTAGTAGTAGTAGTCGATGGAGTAGTAGTTAAAGTATTATATGTACCAGTAGTAGTAGTAGTAGTAGTAGTAGTAGTAGTAGTAGTAGTAGTAGCAGTAGTGGTAGTAGTAGTAGTGGTAGTAGTAGTAGTAGTAGTAGTAGTAGTAGTAGTCGATGGAGTAGTAGTAGTAGCAGCAGCAGCATCATCATCAGCAGCAGCGCGTACATATTGACTGCACAGTTGAAGAAGTATACCTGACAAGTGTATTGTATAATTTTTACAAAGTACGTCTCATACGAATATCGCAAGTCGAATTTACTCTCTGATTGGTTGTTTCACTCTAATGCATGATAATGGAGGTAAAGGTAAAGTACGCGAATTTATAGTGGCGTATTTGGTGAAATACGGTGTGTATTTTTCGAAAAACTTAGAACGTACGCTTATCGGCGATGATTGCATGAGAGGCGGTGGTGGTGGTGGTGGTGGTGGAGGATGAGGAGAGGGGGGAGGAGGCTGGGGAGAGGGAGCGTGAGGGAGCTGCTCATCTAAGAACCTTAGTTCCACGAAATGCATTGCTCGGGGGGCTGAAATGGTCGGAGAAATGGTCATCATTCGGAGTGTAGCGTAGACGGGATGAGCTCTGATTTTAATAGGAACCCTCCGCCAATCCCCGTTAACCTGCTCACGACACCCGGCTAGGCTGGGTGGGGAGGGGAGTGCGCGCACGCGCTGCCATTGGCTGGAGAGGGCGAATGAGGCGTGCGTTTTATCTCACCTCGCAAGTGTGAGTACTGCTCACCGTAAGGAACTGTTGGTTGTTGGGTGAACGCCAAAATGAATCCAAAGGTTTGTATCACTTTACCGAAATCATTGAGAAGGAATTAATCCATTCCGGTCGCCTTTTTGCTTGTGCTGCCGTGGTTTGTCCAATTAAATTAAAACCCGTGACGCTTGTACTAGTGCTCTTACTGGACCGTGTTCTTACTTTACGTGATTATTATTATTATCATCTCTTTTTGGCAGTGAAGAAGGTGCTTTATCAACGAATAATCCCTTTCAAAGGCTTCGTTGCCAAACAGACGTTGATGGATAAGGTATACATGAAAGTTGCGACGCGTTATCTTATAAAAAAGGTTATAAAGTGCTTGTTCACCCATAGCCCAGAATGCTGGCATTTAGTTGGTAAAATACAGCATGGTGTGGGAGGTGGGGGGATTCGTGTCATCATTACAGTCACACATCGGCAAATGCTATCACGGATACAGGCAATGAAATGGGCTTTCGTCTGTCAATCACTTCTCGACTGCAGTCGAGCGCAATCAGGGCCTTTGGGAAATACTGGGAAGCCTTCCTTGAGCTAGTTAGTGTGAAGAAGCCCTTTATCCGGTAAACCTGGCGATCGACCCCACATCTATTTAAATGTAACTGTGCGGATATCAGCTTAGAGCGACTCCTAGTTGTTACTAGATTAAGTCAGTCAGCACGCAAAATAAAGCTATCCCAATGTCCATCCCGCTTTTACGACCGTTTATGGCGACGGTAATTTTTCAATGCTTCCTCGGCAATTCTAAATCGCCAGAGGGTGTGTGGGGGGTGGAGTAGGAGGAAGAGCAGCGGGGGGTGGTTGTGCGGGTGGGCTTCAATTCCTGGTCGCGTGGTTGAGGTGAAACGTATTTCCTATCCCATGCCGGTGCCGGCAAAATAGTACACACCCTCCCCCCCCACCCACCGAATTCGCCACACGATACACTTATTCATTACGGGGAGGAGGACTATGTGCAGGTGTTATGCCTAGCGTGGTCGTGGGGGTGTCTCTTCGACTCTTTCATGAAGAGGACAATTAATGGAGCCGAGGAATGACTCCTGCCGCGCCACGTCAAAATGGCCTCAAGCCGCTTTGGGTGTTTCCCATCGAGGCCGTGTTTGTTGCGTCGCAGCGTTACTGCCTAACTCGTAGGGCCAGGCGCTGAGCTAACGCCCCCACCCGAAACCAGTACATCGGTCAAGAATAGGCAATATCGGTGTGGTATCGTTGCTGGTGGATGATTCAGTCGGCAAAGGTTGAGCACAGGCTCTCCAACACCACAAAGACGTCAAAGGCGTCGTCGGTGCTTACATTATCTGCATCTCCCGTCTCCGGTTTTGCGCCCTTACAACCCCAGCCCCTAATGATGGGGACACTGTTGCGTTTTCCATGTCTGTGGCGTGCGTAAGCTGCCCCCGTCGTCATGGCCCGCGTGATTCTGGGTTTAGTGCCAGGCATCTAGATCTAGTCTGTAAATAAGGATTCGCCGTGTGATCCGGATGTGTCCATTTCCAATATCCTTGTGTCAGTGGCCAGGTTTCGCAACCGTTGGTTAGGATTGGAAAAATGACAGCGCGCTAGACGCGAAACGTCGTCGTGTGCGCCGTTGTTGGTACGCTTTACTGGAACTGTCGACACTTCGGCCGGATAGTGATGCCCAGATATTTGAAAGCTGGCACACACTCGACTGACACATCCTTGTGGTAGACGAGTGGATAGGCTGCGAGTGGTGTTCCGTGGACGGCGAGAAGACTGTTTGACCTCCAACCGGACTGTCCTTGAAACAGTTATTTATACGGTAGATAGTCGGTTGCAAGGTAGTGGGGGTGTCTCCCAGGGAAGCGGTATCGCCCCTGGTGCATGACAAATCGAGACCCGGATTCAGTTCCTCATCCCCTCGGAGGTTTGTCTTTCGGTTCGATTCATTCCGAGAGGCTGGGTCAAATATCCCGAAAAGGTGGGACAAAAGCGGTGTGAATTGCGGACGTTACAATTCATGAAGCCGGCGATGCTTAACACATCCTCCGTTTGAATGTTTCCTCAGTCGCTTGACCAGAAGGACGCGTCGTTACTCCGAGGTTACACCCCAATCGGTTGAAGGCGATATGGGCAATTTTAGGAAATAGCCGTTTTGCGAATTCAGAGCGTTGCAATCATAATCGGCGCAAGAAAAATTGGCCCATTTCCTTGGCGTAAATATTTAACTAATTAACGTGTATGACCGTCGATTCTGTGTGGCCCTGGAGGACGTTGGGCAGTTAAATTGACGTTGGACCCGTCATAGTGGAAAAAAACGCCCTAGGTGTCGCAGCCGAAAAGAAAGGAAGATAAGATCTCATGGGGACATACAGTGATATGCACTGCCCCCCACTTCTCTGAACGAGTCCACGAAATGAAAGACCACACCCCAGTTTCGGCTTCTGTATCCTCCTCTCTGGAGGAACACGTATGACGGGAAAGAAGGCATCTAGAGTACGCCCCCCCCGTGGCGTCCTTGTGTTGCAGTAAATGTTAACGGGAAGGCTTGTGGACGCCGTTAAATGAAGCCTAAAATAGTAGTGGAGTTTCCCAGAACGGATGTTTGGCTTTTGAAGTCGTGGTGGATTTACAATGGCCCATTCGTTTTCGTCGTTCGACGCGTACAAATTACTGCCCCCCCTCCCCACACACACCCTCCCCTCTGCACACGAAAAAAAAACACCTGGGATATCTTTGTCATCAACACCAAGATTGACTTGTGCCCCATCCAGCACATGAGCATAATTGAACCAATGACGTTACAGGCAGGCAAGTTGGTTTCTTCTTCCTAATCAGCTGGTCTTTTTAAATTACCATATTCAAATTCGACATGCTACCCACCCACCACCCCTTCTTTGTCTAAAATTACTACCCCAATCGGGGGAGGGGAGGAGGCGTTTGTGAAATAAGTCGGTTGAGGGGCGTGGAACCATTACTACGTCAGGCAGGGTGGCGTGGATATGGGTACTTCTCTACTGCACGGGGGGGGGCTATGGGGGAGAAGGCGTAAGAATGACAGCAGCAGCAGCAGTAGTGGTGGTGGTGGTGGCGGAGGTGGTGGTGGTGGAGCAGGTGTTCCGCCCGTCTGTCTGTAACGCCAAGAAAAACAGATTGTCTGCAGTCACGCATTCCCCGCCTACACGAGGCTCTCTTCAAATAGGTGGGGGGGGTGGTGGACGGACGGACGGACGGACGACGGAGTGTGTGTGTGTTTAACTGTTTAACAGGCACACGCGAAATTAAACCACCGCTACCACCGCCACAGTGTATGCGTGTCGAATTCATCACTCATCGTCCATTTTCTCCCGGTGGGGGTGGACAGGGCCGCGGGCTGGCGTGATCAAGACACCTTTTGGATGCAGCACGCAAGTTGGGTGTGGGATGGCAGTAAAAAACGGGGCCCACGTGGTGGAAGGGGTGGGGGGGCGAGTTGGATGATTGAAGCGTAGTTGAAATAACAGCAGGCCTGGGTTATTTCACGATCAGATTCTCCAAATAAATGTTCATTAAATAGTTGCAATAATTTTTCCTTGGCTTCTGTGCAAAAAAAAACCAGCGACTGACAACAACAGTTTGGTGATCCGCCGTCTTGAACCATTTTACATAAATTGAATTCTGAGCACCAGATTTCCAGTTTTTGCACTCGAAATTCTCGCTGACAAGTGCCGCCAAATGCGGGATTTGTTTGAGGCAAAATGTGGGATTTCAAAATGTATTAATAAATCAAGTGATATATCACCGCCACGACCACCACCACTAAAATATCTTCCAAAACTGGCAGTAACGACCACGAGGAGTGTTCCTTCGTTTTGTAAATGTTTGCTCCGGAGGTCTTCAAAAAGAAAACTTTCGAATTAAGATACTACTACTACTACTACTACTACTACTACTACTACTACCACAACCGGGTTGGTGTAGCATGCATCCTCTTCAAAGTAGAGACGCATAATCGCTTAGAATCTCCGTTGCAATCACAAATATTACTAATTCACATTGAAAACCCTTTGGAATAGACAATCACCGTCTGTTTAAAAGTATCAGGGGCTCTGCGATTATGACTGATGAAGGATATATTGCAGGCATCCCCGCAGATAAGCGTTTGTCTTAAATTGATGAACCAACTGAAGCTTGTGAGACGAAAGAGCCGATTCCTTAAGGAAAATTCGCCATGTGGTGATTGTATGCAGGCCAAATTGGTTTTGAGCAACGCTCAATTGATAAATATTTATTTTCCCTCATAGAAGCGATATCTTTTTGTAGAACTGTCGAAACGATTGTACACCAAAGTAATCGACATATGTAAGCGGGCATTTGGCCAATATTATTATTTCTCATTCATAAATATATAAATCAATAAAGGATTATGATTTTTCATTAAAAGTACGAGTTTAAAGGGAACTTGAACTTGAAATACCTGGTACTACTTTTAATTATACTTTCATTACTACTACTGCCGAAGCACTGCCGGATATTTGACACTAAATCTCGTTGGATGATCATAATCAACAAGCCACCCTTAGCCCCCTAGTAAACAAATAATTTTGCACTGGATGGTGGACAATTAAACCTGAGAAATTGCGGCTTAAATTGTCCGTGGATAAACCCCCCCTCCAATCAATATCTGTAAACGACATGAACGAGATAACACGTGGCATGAATCTGTTTAGGCGGTGGCACTAATTTGACCTTACATGGTCATTAGTTAAAACAGCAGGGGTCACTTAGCAACAGTTAATACTCGCGATTTAAAGCGGTTCTTTAATCGGCGGTGCTCGGATTTAGATACGTACCAGACTCACGTGACACCTTTAAAGAATAATAATCGGCCACGAGGTGAAAAACTTAAATCGCAAAAAATTGGCAGCATATATGAAAACAGTCTAAGTTTTCTGGCAGGAATTAAACGCATTGGTCGAAGAGATTTACTTGAATAGAGGGTAAGGGAGAAGTGAACTGAAGTGACGCGACGTTGAATGATGGCGAACATGGGAAATGAGCCCCTGGAAAGCGAGATTATTTTAAAATGCTAGGGCTGGCCAACAATTCAGAACAATGAGCTTTCTCACCATGGCCTGGCTCGCTGAACTAAGAAACAGAGGCGAGTGCATTTGCCGAAGACGGCATTCACATGATCACTCCAAGATAACCGACTGTTGATGAATGGACAGACATTTGAACTTTTGCCTCGACACCGTGTGGTGGCCCACCCGCTAAAACTGCCGCGTTCCGAATTTTACGCGCTGGGCCATATGTCAATCTTGCAAGTCCCCCCCCCCTGCTCACACCACCCAGCCTCCTTATCAGATCAAAATTTGGTTTAACAGACGCTCGGCGATCATATCGTCGGTCGCACGTACTGTCTCTAGGTGGTTTTGCGGCCTAGCAACAATATGTGGGGTTATATTGGCATACGGGGGCTTGTGACTGCGGCCTGTTGCTATAGCGTCTCAGTTCGACGCACGCAGAGCCCGCGAACGCCTATTGGCCGGAGGGGGGCTGGGTGGTTATCGATTTGCGTTGAACTTCGCGCCACGACTGTTGTGAATTAAAGACAAATAGCGGCACCTCTCTTTCTTTAGTAAGAAAATGCCTTCGACACTTCCCAGAAATCAGCAGAGTCACCATACACAATTTGTTAGTGATTTAAATTGGGGTTTCAGGCGAAGTTTTATGCTTAAAGGAAGCCAGATCTTATTCGAGCAACAAAAATAACATTCGTCCTACAAACCCCTCTCGTTCTCATCCACTTCGAACTTCACCACTCAACCAGTTCCTCCTCCTCCGCCTTACCCACGAGAATATTATCCTCTACGCTCCCAAGGTAAACTAATATTCTCCCAAAACGTTGCGGCTTTCGATACACAACACCGACTAGGTCAACCACTCGTCCGAATACGGGGTCGGAACGTGCAGTTACCGAGAAATTTGATGGATCTTGCCCCCTGCAACAGTGCGCCTTTCCCTCCAACACTGCCCTTCCACCCTTCAATCCCCACACACCCACCCCCACCACCACCACCACCACCACCACCGAAGCGAGTTATATTAGCCCAGGGCTGTAAATTTGCACATGGCTTAAATCGGGTACACTGACGCCTCGGACTGAATTGTTTTGAGGATAATTGGATATCGTTCCACAACCATAAGAGCCTAGCAACAACTGGGGTTATTATATGACAATTTCGATCTCGATTATGACGAAGAGGACTGGGGAGTTTGTGGAGACCGGTTAACTGGTGTCTGTAGTCGTGTTCCGAGTGTTGTGGGCCGTTTTTGAACGCATAGACAAACCAATCGAGTGGCCAGTGTGCTCCGAAAACAATTTATGAGGCCGCAAAGATGGTGTCAATGGCCAAAGGCCCGATTGGCTGTGTGCATGACGTCTGGGGACGCAGGGTGATTGTTGCAGAAGGTGATTTGCGGGGAAACATTCAAGACATTTAAAGCATCGTGACTGTTCATGGGGTTAAATGAAAGCTGTCTTGCACAAATGAAATCGGCAAACGTACCACACCGGTTCAGTGAGAATAAATGCCAGCAGCCGCCAATGTTATGCAAAAAAGTACGGGGTGCGGTGGTGTCTTGGTGTCGGAGGTATCTTAGACGCGTAGTTCGCAGTTGTCATTATGCAGATGCATGTTTGCGCGCCGTCGCCACTGCTGCTGCTACAAATCTCAAATTAACATATCCCCCTGTATTCCTGTCTCCTAATGGCCGACTTATATTGTATTGGGTCAGATTCGCAGTCGTCCATATGCCGACTTATAGAGATTGGAAGTCCGCGAACCACTACGAGGATAAAAGAGATGCGGCAGTCGGGAATGCCAATGCCTGACGAGGCCGATATACGCAACAACGATTAAACAACCAGAAAGTCCGTTCAGACGTCCTTGATTGTGTAAATGCTTGAGTTGCCCACTTACATTAATCGCTGGGAATATCATCGCATTTTCATGAATCATTAAACCCGACATCCATCGAAGTAATTCGTCCTCTGGAACAACAACAACAACAACAACAACAACCTTTAAGAAGTAAAACCAGCTCGTGGTAGTTTCTGATTGGATAGGGTGCTATACATCGATGATTAATTTCGGAGCTGTACGCACTCAAACACTTATTTTTTGGGGCTCTGGTTGACAACGGAGACATATCGGATATCGGGAAATTTAGCATCTCTGCCTTGCTGCCACCATTTCCCGTTCTTATTTCTAATTTCCGCGAAAAAACGATAAAAGTGAGTAAAACACCACGAGTCCTAAGGATTTCCATTATGAAGACAAGACGCTGCTAAGCTGAAGAATAGAATTAATCTTCGTGTGTCTTGAAACTAACGTTTTGCCTTTTTTCGATGAGCCTGTGAGAGCGAGGAATTGAATCCTTCCATACCTCTTTCAAAAAAGGGTCTACCACATTCTGATTATTTTCACAAAAAGGTCAACAAAACATGCAAAACATTTGTACCCGTCTCCCGCATATATCGCGACACACGCCATTGGTCAGTGTGGTCTACCTCACGCAGCGCATCATTCATGCCGTCCAATCAAATCACAGAACGTCACATTTTAAGAAAAATGCGGCTACAAGTTCCAACATGCCGAACCACTGGTTACCCCACTATGAAATTCTTCTATCAAACGTGCAAGAATATTCGACTAGGTTAAACTCCTTATTTTTTGTTTAAGACCTGTTAAATCGAGTTAGTTGGGGTGCTATGTATCTGCTTGCAGAGTATTTATAAAAAGAACTTCTGTCGGAGTTGGCCAAACTTAGAAGAGCATACTTAAAATTGAATGCCCTTTCTTCGAACTGGATTAAATTGTGACGATAAATTATTAAAATGTATGCCTAGGTCTGTTACGAGCTGAGGTGTACGATCTTCATAAACTTTCAATTATTAATTCAGTCAAAATCGTTAAATGTTGGGATGGAGTTCTTGATATAATGGATCTAAACTACACGAATTGCATGTTTTTAAAGGTAAGGTATCACAAATAGCTCTGTTTAACAAACCCACAGTTCTTATATAAACATTAAGATTTTTCCCCGTAAAACTGTGTAATATATCAATTTATTTGTTAAATAATGACCTAAAATTACGGAAAAAACCGATAGCCTTTTCTTTTGACAGAATTCAACATTTATCTTTAAACAATAAATATCATAAACTCGCGAGACATCAAATCTTTAAGAATAAGAAATAAAGCGTCAAATTTCGACACAATATTATCCACCTTCATTTTCAAATAATTTGTGAGTTAAAACTAAAAATCGTCGCTGTTTAGAGATGACAACACAATTTCTATAGAAATAAAACTCACTTTTCGTTGGACAAGCCTGTTTGCGTCTGTTCATGTCTGCAACACCTCGCAATTGACCTCTGTTCACGATGAGCGGTAATCACCTGCAATGCGTATCGATCTACGGTTGTGGGTGAGCTAAAAATCAATAACGACCACCCAGGCACGTATCAGCTTGACTTGAAAAGACTGCAGCAAACACAGGAGGACAGCAGTGGCGGTCAGGCTAGTAGTGGCTGCACCGAAAACGCGATTTTGAGAAGGAATTGGATTTTTCAAGGGCGTCACCCCAAACCGGAGCACCTGGTGTGCTCTGTGCCAGCTCGTTCGTCCAATCCCACGCTGTTTTGAGGGAAGAGGTTAGGAAGGAACGAGGAGCAGGGTTTGGGCGGGCAAATTGTGTGTCCTCTTTAGGCTAGGCTACACACACACGTACGCACGCAAACGGACACACAAAACAGCTTATTACCTAAAATAGGAAATATAAGTAAGAAGCATAACAAAGGGGTAAAAATGGAGAGAAAACCGGAGCATTAGTGACAAATAAGAAGCTAACCGAAAGGAAAAGGGAATCCCTACATCGATTGGAATGGAATAACCTAATCGAAATACATGTTTGAAAGTAAGCAAGGGATTGGAGATGGATTCAATAGTAAAAATTTAAAAACGACGGACATTAGGTTTTATCACAAAAAATATCAATAAAAAAATCGTACAGAGAATTGCGCCCAAACCACGATAAAATCTAATAAAATTACCCATCATTGTCACCATCGGTCACTCGAGATCATTGCATTGGTCAACTGGCCTGTCAGTGAGTGAGTGAGTAATCTGCAGTTTGCACAGTAGAACGTGGACGTCGACGTTGGCAGGCTCTGTGTTTGCGCTTCAATGATGCAGCCGTGATAGCTCAGTTGGGAGAGCGTTAGACTGAAGATCTAAATGTCCCCGGTTCGATCCCGGGTCGCGGCAAACGCAACCTTTTGACTGTCCACCCATCCACCAACCCACAAACCCACACTACTTCTCCTCCTCCTCCTCCTCCTTCTCGAATTGTCACCAACCTCCCCAACATCCATCGACTGGTGGGTTGTTTTAAGTTGGGTGTGCGTTGTGTGTGTGGGTGCCGTCGTGAGCATCATAGGGCCGGCATCGGTGTCGGCTGCCGTGGGCCCAGAGTGAAAAAGGACTGGCCTCCATGAACCTGGAGAACTAGTCGAAGGGGTACTTAGCAGAGCATGGTTTCGATCCACGGACCTCTGGGTTATGGGCCCAGCGCGCTTCCACTGCGCCACTCTGCTAACAACCCACTTGGTCTCTCCTTCTCAACTGGCCCCCAGGCTTCGGCAACACCTGTAGCAAAATGGAGTGCTGACGCCCCCGGGTGGGCTTGAACCACCAACCTTTCGGTTAACAGCCGAACGCGCTAACCAATTGCGCCACGGAGGCCACGTCCACCAACCATCACACTTGCGGCCATCACCAGCACCACATCACATCAAATCAAAACAAATTACCCATCATTGTCACCATCGGTCACTCGAGATCATTGCATTGGTCGACTGGCCTGTCAGTGAGTGAGTGAGTAATCTGCAGTTTGCACAGTAGAACGTGGACGTCGACGTTGGCAGGCTCTGTGTTTGCGCTTCAATGATGCAGCCGTGATAGCTCAGTTGGGAGAGCGTTAGACTGAAGATCTAAATGTCCCCGGTTCGATCCCGGGTCGCGGCAAACGCAACCTTTTGACTGTCCACCCACCCACCAACCCACAAACCCACACTACTTCTCCTCCTCCTCCTCCTCCTTCTCGAATTGTCACCAACCTCCCCAACATCCATCGACTGGTGGGTTGTTTTAAGTTGGGTGTGCGTTGTGTGTGTGGGTGCCGTCGTGAGCATCATAGGGCCGGCATCGGTGTCGGCTGCCGTGGGCCCAGAGTGAAAAAGGACTGGCCTCCATGAACCTGGAGAACTAGTCGAAGGGGTACTTAGCAGAGCATGGTTTCGATCCACGGACCTCTGGGTTATGGGCCCAGCGCGCTTCCACTGCGCCACTCTGCTAACAACCCACTTGGTCTCTCCTTCTCAACTGGCCCCCAGGCTTCGGCAACACCTGTAGCAAAATGGAGTGCTGACGCCCCCGGGTGGGCTTGAACCACCAACCTTTCGGTTAACAGCCGAACGCGCTAACCAATTGCGCCACGGAGGCCACGTCCACCAACCATCACACTTGCGGCCATCACCAGCACCACATCACATCAAATCAAAACAAATTACCCATCATTGTCACCATCGGTCACTCGAGATCATTGCATTGGTCGACTGGCCTGTCAGTGAGTGAGTGAGTAATCTGCAGTTTGCACAGTAGAACGTGGACGTCGACGTTGGCAGGCTCTGTGTTTGCGCTTCAATGATGCAGCCGTGATAGCTCAGTTGGGAGAGCGTTAGACTGAAGATCTAAATGTCCCCGGTTCGATCCCGGGTCGCGGCAAACGCAACCTTTTGACTGTCCACCCACCCACAAACCGACACTACTTCTCCTCCTCCTCCTCCTCCTTCTCGAATTGTCACCAACCTCCCCAACATCCATCGACTGGTGGGTTGTTTTAAGTTGGGTGTGCGTTGTGTGTGTGGGTGCCGTCGTGAGCATCATAGGGCCGGCATCGGTGTCGGCTGCCGTGGGCCCAGAGTGAAAAAGGACTGGCCTCCGCGAACACTGGAGGACCAGTCGAAGAGGGTGCCTAGCGAACGCTGCGTGGCTGACGACACACGGACGCCTCTGGGTTAGCGGGCCCAGCGCGCTTCCACTGCGCCACTCTGCTGGCAACCCACTTGGTCTCTCCTTCTCAACTGGCCCCCAGGCTTCGGCAACACCTGTAGCAAAATGGAGTGCTGACGCCCCTGGGTGGGCTTGAACCACCAACCTTTCGGTTAACAGCCGAACGCGCTAACCAATTGCGCCACGGAGGCCACGTCCACCAACCATCACGCAATTTGCGGCCATCACCAGCACCGCATCGCATCGAATCCGAGCAAATTACCCGTCATTTGGCTGCCATCCGGTCACTCGAGGATCATTGCATTGGTCGACTGGCCTGTCAGTGAGTGAGTGAGTAATCTGCGGTTGCACAGAAGAACGTGGACGTCGACGTTGGCAGGCTCTGTGTTTGCGCTTCAATGATGCAGCCGTGATAGCTCAGTTGGGAGAGCGTTAGACTGAAGATCTAAATGTCCCCGGTTCGATCCCGGGTCGCGGCAAACGCAACCTTTTGACTGTCCACCCACCCACCAACCCACAAACCCACACTACTTCTCCTCCTCCTCCTCCTCCTCCTTCTCGAATTGTCACCAACCTCCCCAACATCCATCGACTGGTGGGTTGTTTTAAGTTGGGTGTGCGTTGTGTGTGTGGGTGCCGTCGTGAGCATCATAGGGCCGGCATCGGTGTCGGCTGCCGTGGGCCCAGAGTGAAAAAGGACTGGCCTCCACATGAACCTTGGAGAGCTGGTCAGGAAGGGGTGCTTAGCACTTGAGCACCGGTAACCCGATCCACGGACCTCTGGGTTATGGGCCCAGCGCGCGCTTCCACTGCGCACACTCTGCTGTACGACCCACTTGGTCTCTCCTTCTCAACTGGCCCCGAGGCTTCGGCAACACCTGCAGCAAAAATGGAGTGCTGACGCCCCCGGGTAGGCTTGAACCACCAACCTTTCGGTTAACAGCCGAACGCCTAACCAATTGCGCCACGGAGGCCACGTCCACCAGCCATCGCGCCTGCGGGCCATCACCAGCGCCACGCCGCATCGAATCGAAACAAATTGCCCATCATTGTCACCATCGGTCACTCGAGATCATTGCATTGGTCGACTGGCCTGTCAGTGAGTGAGTGAGTAATCTGCAGTTTGCACAGTAGAACGTGGACGTCGACGTTGGCAGGCTCTGTGTTTGCGCTTCAATGATGCAGCCGTGATAGCTCAGTTGGGAGAGCGTTAGACTGAAGATCTAAATGTCCCCGGTTCGATCCCGGGTCGCGGCAAACGCAACCTTTTGACTGTCCACCCACCCACCAACCCACAAACCCACACTACTTCTCCTCCTCCTCCTCCTTCTCGAATTGTCACCAACCTCCCCAACATCCATCGACTGGTGGGTTGTTTTAAGTTGGGTGTGCGTTGTGTGTGTGGGTGCCGTCGTGAGCATCATAGGGCCGGCATCGGTGTCGGCTGCCGTGGGCCCAGAGTGAAAAAGGACTGGCCTCCATGAACCTGGAGAACTAGTCGAAGGGGTACTTAGCAGAGCATGGTTTCGATCCACGGACCTCTGGGTTATGGGCCCAGCGCGCTTCCACTGCGCCACTCTGCTAACAACCCACTTGGTCTCTCCTTCTCAACTGGCCCCCAGGCTTCGGCAACACCTGTAGCAAAATGGAGTGCTGACGCCCCCGGGTGGGCTTGAACCACCAACCTTTCGGTTAACAGCCGAACGCGCTAACCAATTGCGCCACGGAGGCCACGTCCACCAACCATCACACTTGCGGCCATCACCAGCACCACATCACATCAAATCAAAACAAATTACCCATCATTGTCACCATCGGTCACTCGAGATCATTGCATTGGTCGACTGGCCTGTCAGTGAGTGAGTGAGTAATCTGCAGTTTGCACAGTAGAACGTGGACGTCGACGTTGGCAGGCTCTGTGTTTGCGCTTCAATGATGCAGCCGTGATAGCTCAGTTGGGAGAGCGTTAGACTGAAGATCTAAATGTCCCCGGTTCGATCCCGGGTCGCGGCAAACGCAACCTTTTGACTGTCCACCCACCCACAAACCGACACTACTTCTCCTCCTCCTCCTCCTCCTTCTCGAATTGTCACCAACCTCCCCAACATCCATCGACTGGTGGGTTGTTTTAAGTTGGGTGTGCGTTGTGTGTGTGGGTGCCGTCGTGAGCATCATAGGGCCGGCATCGGTGTCGGCTGCCGTGGGCCCAGAGTGAAAAAGGACTGGCCTCCATGAACCTGGAGAACTAGTCGAAGGGGTACTTAGCAGAGCATGGTTTCGATCCACGGACCTCTGGGTTATGGGCCCAGCGCGCTTCCACTGCGCCACTCTGCTAACAACCCACTTGGTCTCTCCTTCTCAACTGGCCCCCAGGCTTCGGCAACACCTGTAGCAAAATGGAGTGCTGACGCCCCCGGGTGGGCTTGAACCACCAACCTTTCGGTTAACAGCCGAACGCGCTAACCAATTGCGCCACGGAGGCCACGTCCACCAACCATCACACTTGCGGCCATCACCAGCACCACATCACATCAAATCAAAACAAATTACCCATCATTGTCACCATCGGTCACTCGAGATCATTGCATTGGTCGACTGGCCTGTCAGTGAGTGAGTGAGTAATCTGCAGTTTGCACAGTAGAACGTGGACGTCGACGTTGGCAGGCTCTGTGTTTGCGCTTCAATGATGCAGCCGTGATAGCTCAGTTGGGAGAGCGTTAGACTGAAGATCTAAATGTCCCCGGTTCGATCCCGGGCTCGCGGCTTAAACGCAACCTTAGCACTGTCCACCCACCCACCAACCCACAAACCCACACTACTTCTCCTCCTCCTCCTTCTCGAATTGTCACCAACCTCCCCAACATCCATCGACTGGTGGGTTGTTTTAAGTTGGGTGTGCGTTGTGTGTGTGGGTGCCGTCGTGAGCATCATAGGGCCGGCATCGGTGTCGGCTGCCGTGGGCCCAGAGTGAAAAAGGACTGGCCTCCATGAACCTGGAGAACTAGTCGAAGGGGTACTTAGCAGAGCATGGTTTCGATCCACGGACCTCTGGGTTATGGGCCCAGCGCGCTTCCACTGCGCCACTCTGCTAACAACCCACTTGGTCTCTCCTTCTCAACTGGCCCCCAGGCTTCGGCAACACCTGTAGCAAAATGGAGTGCTGACGCCCCCGGGTGGGCTTGAACCACCAACCTTTCGGTTAACAGCCGAACGCGCTAACCAATTGCGCCACGGAGGCCACGTCCACCAACCATCACACTTGCGGCCATCACCAGCACCACATCACATCAAATCAAAACAAATTACCCATCATTGTCACCATCGGTCACTCGAGATCATTGCATTGGTCGACTGGCCTGTCAGTGAGTGAGTGAGTAATCTGCAGTTTGCACAGTAGAACGTGGACGTCGACGTTGGCAGGCTCTGTGTTTGCGCTTCAATGATGCAGCCGTGATAGCTCAGTTGGGAGAGCGTTAGACTGAAGATCTAAATGTCCCCGGTTCGATCCCGGGTCGCGGCAAACGCAACCTTTTGACTGTCCACCCACCCTGACGGCCTTCCTGCTCCTCCTCCTCCTCCTCCTTCTCGAATTGTCACCAACCTCCCCAACATCCATCGACTGGTGGGTTGTTTTAAGTTGGGTGTGCGTTGTGTGTGTGGGTGCCGTCGTGAGCATCATAGGGCCGGCATCGGTGTCGGCTGCCGTGGGCCCAGAGTGAAAAAGGACTGGCCTCCATGAACCTGGAGAACTAGTCGAAGGGGTACTTAGCAGAGCATGGTTTCGATCCACGGACCTCTGGGTTATGGGCCCAGCGCGCTTCCACTGCGCCACTCTGCTAACAACCCACTTGGTCTCTCCTTCTCAACTGGCCCCCAGGCTTCGGCAACACCTGTAGCAAAATGGAGTGCTGACGCCCCCGGGTGGGCTTGAACCACCAACCTTTCGGTTAACAGCCGAACGCGCTAACCAATTGCGCCACGGAGGCCACGTCCACCAACCATCACACTTGCGGCCATCACCAGCACCACATCACATCAAATCAACACAAATTACCCATCATTGTCACCATCGGTCACTCGAGATCATTGCATTGGTCGACTGGCCTGTCAGTGAGTGAGTGAGTAATCTGCAGTTTGCACAGTAGAACGTGGACGTCGACGTTGGCAGGCTCTGTGTTTGCGCTTCAATGATGCAGCCGTGATAGCTCAGTTGGGAGAGCGTTAGACTGAAGATCTAAATGTCCCCGGTTCGATCCCGGGTCGCGGCAAACGCAACCTTTTGACTGTCCACCCACCCACCAACCCACAAACCCACACTACTCCTCCTCCTCCTCCTCCTTCTCGAATTGTCACCAACCTCCCCAACATCCATCGACTGGTGGGTTGTTTTAAGTTGGGTGTGCGTTGTGTGTGTGGGTGCCGTCGTGAGCATCATAGGGCCGGCATCGGTGTCGGCTGCCGTGGGCCCAGAGTGAAAAAGGACTGGCCTCCATGAACCTGGAGAACTAGTCGAAGGGGTACTTAGCAGAGCATGGTTTCGATCCACGGACCTCTGGGTTATGGGCCCAGCGCGCTTCCACTGCGCCACTCTGCTAACAACCCACTTGGTCTCTCCTTCTCAACTGGCCCCCAGGCTTCGGCAACACCTGTAGCAAAATGGAGTGCTGACGCCCCCGGGTGGGCTTGAACCACCAACCTTTCGGTTAACAGCCGAACGCGCTAACCAATTGCGCCACGGAGGCCACGTCCACCAACCATCACACTTGCGGCCATCACCAGCACCACATCACATCAAATCAAAACAAATTACCCATCATTGTCACCATCGGTCACTCGAGATCATTGCATTGGTCGACTGGCCTGTCAGTGAGTGAGTGAGTAATCTGCAGTTTGCACAGTAGAACGTGGACGTCGACGTTGGCAGGCTCTGTGTTTGCGCTTCAATGATGCAGCCGTGATAGCTCAGTTGGGAGAGCGTTAGACTGAAGATCTAAATGTCCCCGGTTCGATCCCGGGTCGCGGCAAACGCAACCTTTTGACTGTCCACCCACCCACCAACCCACAAACCCACACTACTTCTCCTCCTCCTCCTCCTCCTTCTCGAATTGTCACCAACCTCCCCAACATCCATCGACTGGTGGGTTGTTTTAAGTTGGGTGTGCGTTGTGTGTGTGGGTGCCGTCGTGAGCATCATAGGGCCGGCATCGGTGTCGGCTGCCGTGGGCCCAGAGTGAAAAAGGACTGGCCTCCATGAACCTGGAGAACTAGTCGAAGGGGTACTTAGCAGAGCATGGTTTCGATCCACGGACCTCTGGGTTATGGGCCCAGCGCGCTTCCACTGCGCCACTCTGCTAACAACCCACTTGGTCTCTCCTTCTCAACTGGCCCCCAGGCTTCGGCAACACCTGTAGCAAAATGGAGTGCTGACGCCCCCGGGTGGGCTTGAACCACCAACCTTTCGGTTAACAGCCGAACGCGCTAACCAATTGCGCCACGGAGGCCACGTCCACCAACCATCACACTTGCGGCCATCACCAGCACCACATCACATCAAATCAAAACAAATTACCCATCATTGTCACCATCGGTCACTCGAGATCATTGCATTGGTCGACTGGCCTGTCAGTGAGTGAGTGAGTAATCTGCAGTTTGCACAGTAGAACGTGGACGTCGACGTTGGCAGGCTCTGTGTTTGCGCTTCAATGATGCAGCCGTGATAGCTCAGTTGGGAGAGCGTTAGACTGAAGATCTAAATGTCCCCGGTTCGATCCCGGGTCGCGGCAAACGCAACCTTTTGACTGTCCACCCACCCACAAACCGACACTACTTCTCCTCCTCCTCCTCCTCCTTCTCGAATTGTCACCAACCTCCCCAACATCCATCGACTGGTGGGTTGTTTTAAGTTGGGTGTGCGTTGTGTGTGTGGGTGCCGTCGTGAGCATCATAGGGCCGGCATCGGTGTCGGCTGCCGTGGGCCCAGAGTGAAAAAGGACTGGCCTCCATGAACCTGGAGAACTAGTCGAAGGGGTACTTAGCAGAGCATGGTAACGATCCACGGACCTCTGGGTTCGCCTGGGCCCGGCGCGCGTCCACTGCGCACACTCTGCTATACAGCCCCGCTTGGTCTCTCTACTCAACTGGCCCCCGGGCTTCGGCAACACCTGTGGCAGAGCCGAGTGCTGACGCCCCCGGGTGGGCTTGAACCACCAACCTTTCGGTTAACAGCCGAACGCGCTAACAAATTGCGCCACAGAGGCCGTCACCAACCATCACACTTGCGGCTGTCGCAACTGCATCCACGTCAGATCGAACAATTCCCGTATTGTCTGCATCGGTCCTCCGAGATCATTGCATTGGTCGACTGGCCGCGTAAGTAGTGGAAGTGATAATCTGCGGTTGCACGGTAGAACGTGGGCGTCGACGTTGGCGGGCTCTGTGTTTGCGCTGTCAATGATCCCGGCCGTGATAGCTCAGTTGGGAGGGCGTATAGAACTGAAGACCTAAATGTCCCCGGGTTCGATCCCGGGTCGCGGCAAACGCAATTTTTTGACTGTCCACCCACCCACCAACCCACAAACCCACACTCCTTCTCCTCCTCCTCCTCCTCCTCCTTCTCGAATTGTCACCCACCTCCCCAACATCCATCGACTGGTGGGTTGAACTTTAAGATGGGTGTGCGTTGTGTGTGTGGGTTGCACGTCGTGAGCATCATAGGGCCGGCATCGGTGTCGGCTGCCGTGGGCCCAGAGTGAAAAAGGACTGGCCTCCATGAACCTGGAGAACTAGTCGAAGGGGTACCCAGCAGAGCATGGTTTCGATCCACGGACCTCTGGGTTATGGGCCCAGCGCGCTTCCACTGCGCCACTCTGCTAACAACCCACTTGGTCTCTCCTTCTCAACTGGCCCCCAGGCTTCGGCAACACCTGTAGCAAAATGGAGTGCTGACGCCCCCGGGTGGGCTTGAACCACCAACCTTTCGGTTAACAGCCGAACGCGCTAACCAATTGCGCCACGGAGGCCACGTCCACCAACCATCACACTTGCGGCCATCACCAGCACCACATCACATCAAATCAACACAAATTACCCATCATTGTCACCATCGGTCACTCGAGATCATTGCATTGGTCGACTGGCCTGTCAGTGAGTGAGTGAGTAATCTGCAGTTTGCACAGTAGAACGTGGACGTCGACGTTGGCAGGCTCTGTGTTTGCGCTTCAATGATGCAGCCGTGATAGCTCAGTTGGGAGAGCGTTAGACTGAAGATCTAAATGTCCCCGGTTCGATCCCGGGTCGCGGCAAACGCAACCTTTTGACTGTCCACCCACCCACCAACCCACAAACCCACACTACTTCTCCTCCTCCTCCTCCTTCTCGAATTGTCACCAACCTCCCCAACATCCATCGACTGGTGGGTTGTTTTAAGTTGGGTGTGCGTTGTGTGTGTGGGTGCCGTCGTGAGCATCATAGGGCCGGCATCGGTGTCGGCTGCCGTGGGCCCAGAGTGAAAAAGGACTGGCCTCCATGAACCTGGAGAACTGATCAGGGAGTTACCGCCCAGCGGGAGCATGGGTTTCGATCACGGACCTCTGGTTGGGCCTTGTGCGCTTCCACTGCCACTCTTACTGCTTTCCTTCCTTGGTCTCTCCTTCTCAACTGGCCCCCAGGCTCGGGCTTCAACTTACCTGTAGCAAAATGGAGTGCTGGCGCCCCCGGGTGGGCTTGAACCAACCAACCTTCGGTTTAACAGCCGAACGCGCTAACCAATTGCGCCACGGAGGCCACGTCCACCAACCATCACACTTGCGGGCAATATCACCAGCACATAATAAATCGAAACAAATTACCCATCATTTGTCACCATCGATTTATCCAGAGATCAGCCCCATTAATTCATTGGCTATCAGTGATGCCGAAATTGACCAATCTGCCACAGTTTGCACGGTAGAACGTGGACGTCAAAACGTTGGCGACTCCTACTGTGTTTTTCGCCCGATACCTTCGTGATAGCTCAGTTGGGAGAGCGTTAGACTGAAGATCTAAATGTCCCCGGTTCGATCCCGGGTCGCGGCAAAACGCAACCTTTTGACTGTCCACCCACCCACCTGCACACAAACCACACTACTTCTCCTCCTCCTCCTCCTCCTCCTCCTCCTTCTCGAATTGTCACCAACCTCCCCAACATCCATCGACTGGTGGGTTGTTTTAAGTTGGGTGTGCGTTGTGTGTGTGGGTGCCGTCGTGAGCATCATAGGGCCGGCATCGGTGTCGGCTGCCGTGGGCCCAGAGTGAAAAAGGACTGGCCTCCATGAACCTGGAGAACTAGTCGAAGGGGTACTTAGCAGAGCATGGTTTCGATCCACGGACCTCTGGGTTATGGGCCCAGCGCGCTTCCACTGCGCCACTCTGCTAACAACCCACTTGGTCTCTCCTTCTCAACTGGCCCCCAGGCTTCGGCAACACCTGTAGCAAAATGGAGTGCTGACGCCCCCGGGTGGGCTTGAACCACCAACCTTTCGGTTAACAGCCGAACGCGCTAACCAATTGCGCCACGGAGGCCACGTCCACCAACCATCACACTTGCGGCCATCACCAGCACCACATCACATCAAATCAAAACAAATTACCCATCATTGTCACCATCGGTCACTCGAGATCATTGCATTGGTCGACTGGCCTGTCAGTGAGTGAGTGAGTAATCTGCAGTTTGCACAGTAGAACGTGGACGTCGACGTTGGCAGGCTCTGTGTTTGCGCTTCAATGATGCAGCCGTGATAGCTCAGTTGGGAGAGCGTTAGACTGAAGATCTAAATGTCCCCGGTTCGATCCCGGGTCGCGGCAAACGCAACCTTTTGACTGTCCACCCACCCACCAACCCACAAACCCACACTACTTCTCCTCCTCCTCCTCCTCCTTCTCGAATTGTCACCAACCTCCCCAACATCCATCGACTGGTGGGTTGTTTTAAGTTGGGTGTGCGTTGTGTGTGTGGGTGCCGTCGTGAGCATCATAGGGCCGGCATCGGTGTCGGCTGCCGTGGGCCCAGAGTGAAAAAGGACTGGCCTCCATGAACCTGGAGAACTAGTCGAAGGGGTACTTAGCAGAGCATGGTTTCGATCCACGGACCTCTGGGTTATGGGCCCAGCGCGCTTCCACTGCGCCACTCTGCTAACAACCCACTTGGTCTCTCCTTCTCAACTGGCCCCCAGGCTTCGGCAACACCTGTAGCAAAATGGAGTGCTGTTTTTGGTGGGCGCCGATCACTGGCTGCTGGTTAGCGCAGCCAGACGCGCTAACCAATTGCGCCACGGAGGCCACGTCCACCAACCATCACACTTGCGGCCATCACCAGCACCACATCACATCAAATCAAAACAAATTACCCATCATTGTCACCATCGGTCACTCGAGATCATTGCATTGGTCGACTGGCCTGTCAGTGAGTGAGTGAGTAATCTGCAGTTTGCACAGTAGAACGTGGACGTCGACGTTGGCAGGCTCTGTGTTTGCGCTTCAATGATGCAGCCGTGATAGCTCAGTTGGGAGAGCGTTGAATGGGAATTAAAATGTATTTGTGGTTCGATCCCATGTCATGGCAAGCTGTTACTTTGATTTGTCCACCTTCCATAACCTACGTTTTACTCCCTCCTCACTCTACCTTCTCGGATTGCCATAACTAGCTTATCCAGCCTGGCAGGGTTTAAGTTGGGTGTGCGTTGTGTGTGTGGGTGCCGTCGTGAGCATCATAGGGCCGGCATCGGTGTCGGCTGCCGTGGGCCCAGAGTGAAAAAGGACTGGCCTCCATGAACCTGGAGAACTAGTCGAAGGGGTACTTAGCAGAGCATGGTTTCGATCCACGGACCTCTGGGTTATGGGCCCAGCGCGCTTCCACTGCGCCACTCTGCTAACAACCCACTTGGTCTCTCCTTCTCAACTGGCCCCCAGGCTTCGGCAACACCTGTAGCAAAATGGAGTGCTGACGCCCCCGGGTGGGCTTGAACCACCAACCTTTCGGTTAACAGCCGAACGCGCTAACCAATTGCGCCACGGAGGCCACGTCCACCAACCATCACACTTGCGGCCATCACCAGCACCACATCACATCAAATCAAAACAAATTACCCATCATTGTCACCATCGGTCACTCGAGATCATTGCATTGGTCGACTGGCCTGTCAGTGAGTGAGTGAGTAATCTGCAGTTTGCACAGTAGAACGTGGACGTCGACGTTGGCAGGCTCTGTGTTTGCGCTTCAATGATGCAGCCGTGATAGCTCAGTTGGGAGAGCGTTAGACTGAAGATCTAAATGTCCCCGGTTCGATCCCGGGTCGCGGCAAACGCAACCTTTTGACTGTCCACCCCACCCACCAACCCACAAGCCCGCCATACTCCTCCTCCTCCTCCTCCTCCTCCTCCTCCTTCTCGAATTGTCACCAACCTCTGACATCATCGACTGGGCAGGTTTGTTTTTAGAGATTGGGTGTGCGTTGTGTGTGTG
>JAPUBX010004047.1:0-31160 GCA_028672205.1 Proteocephalus fallax | reverse complement strand
CTGTCAGTGAGTTGGTGAGTAATCTGCAGTTTGCACAGTAGAACGTCATTCATATGTAGCGCCGTGATAGCTCAGTCGGTAGAGCGTTAGCCTGAAGATCTAAATGTCCCCGGTTCAATCCCGGGTCACGGCCCACACAACTGTTTTACCATCCACCCACTAAACAACCAAAAGGATTACTCGTCCGCCTTGCGCAAGATAAATTGGTTGCTTTCAGTTTTTTTTCCGAATTTGTTTATACTTTTCGCTCCGAATTGTTGTTTAACAAATGCAAAGTTCTTGTAATTTTGCCAAGAATTTATATCCTTGTTTGCCGTACATATTTTTATCGTAGTAGTTTTCGATAACTACGCAGCTTATGTTATTGCATTCGTGTTGTTTATTTTAATGTGTTTATAACAGACAGAACTGTTTGTTTACTGATTTATCAAGTTATAAAAACACCAGGAAAATCTCTACACAAATCGAATAGATAACATATAAGACGTGCTTACCACGGCTGCTTGAATCCGGCTCATTTATCCCCGTTTCTCTGACACGTGCTAAACGTAAGTTTTATCATACTTTTGTAGAGGTAAAAACGTAAGTTCATTTCTACATTTTACAATTGTTATATATTTTTTAGTTTTCTTGATTTCTTTATATTTCTTATTTTTGTTAAAATTCGTTATTTGATTCAAGGTCTTTTACCCTGTTTTACACAGTAGGTCTAGAGCCATAATAATATCCGAACATATAATATTTTGATTCGGGGTTTCACCTTTTTGGGCCTCATGTATGCATAAATTATCAAATTTAGGAATAATATGTTTCCGTTTATGCTATTTGTTATTGGAATTATAGATGGGGTCAAGCTACATCATCTGTCATTCATATTGTACGTTAGGTCACTACACCTATCAAACTGTTTAACTACACCTCCGATTAATGTAATTAAGGCTATTTTCGTGCAGTACTTTACAGAAAAAATGGTGATTAATAATGTGTAGGTATTCATCGTCTTTAGTCACGTTGTGTCACGTCTAAATGTCAAGCTCGTTGATTATTCTTTTCCAAACGATGATACATGCATTATGAGCGTATTCTTCCTAGGCATTTTCACCAACCACGGTAACATGCGTATAAAACCAGTATATTTATCTTGTATAGCAATGACTCTGGAGACTGGCAACACTAACGGTCATGTGAATTTCGACGAGTTGTATCGGGAAGTTGCCTTCTTTTCAATCAACGGACAAAGTACTGTATACAATCTCTCGGCTGTTCCCTCGCAAGATCCGATTGAATCGGATCGTGAATTTCAAAACCACGATTTGATAGCTGGCACCTTGATATCAGGTATTTTTTCAATCGAGTGTTTGCATAAAACGACCAATTAAAGCGCGCTGGTGCTCACTATCCTTTACAGCTCTTGATAATTCACCCTCAGCACGCTGTTGCCACCAGTTTTCTCTGCGCAGCGAAAACGGAAAACTGGAAACGGTCTCGACGCGCCTTGATTTTATGTACCTTCCAAGTAAGCCCTGCCCTAGTCCTCAACCTTACCCGATTCCGCAGTTGCCGATATCGTCTGCTCCGATGCCTTTTTCGACTACCACACTCGACAATATGTTGTTGGATTGGGGCTTGTCAAGGTAGGGTGTTGTGTAACTTCATCATCAGTCTCTGGTCTCCAACTTGAACTAAGCTTCATTGCCTACAGCCAAGCCCTGTTGTGTAACGGTCAGTATCCAGACACCTGCGCTGGACTTCCATGTCAAGCCGCTGTGGCATCATTTGGAAACGCCCATGAACCCGTTTTATCCCCTGTTTGGAAATAGCCCGCGCTTTTGAGCCAGAATGAATTTCTCGTTAGATTCATTTGTTTGGGAGGGGAGCCCTGCGGCGGCGATTGAATCCCTGAATTTTGTTGGCCAGGGTTTGCTTCGTCGTGTTCGCTACACACGATCAGCTGATTCGTATGGTTACTGTTGCTCTTTAGCGTGTCCATGTCTGCCCCTTTGCAGCTGGTTACTTCGTGCTTTCTATGTTTCTAGGAGGACGGGGCGAGTTTCTTCAACATCTACTCGGCAAAAACCCTCACAGAACTTCCCAGTCGTTGCATCAGCCATTCTGAGCTAGGAAACAGTCCCCTACAGGCCACCCACACCTAGTAGGCATCTATTTGTTGGCGCCTTAATCTGATCGGTTGGTTTTAGCTACATGTCGCCGAGCACGAAGCGCCTCCAGTGGGCTCTCCTGCTTTCCTGCTCTGCCGTCGCCGCCGCCGCTCGCGAGATTGGATCTGGTGGAGGTGCTGAACCAATTCAGGTTTTTACTCGACTGCAAGACGGCGACTGCCTGCAGGTATGAGTCGCACCGCCCAACGCCCCGGTCGCAGTGCCGAGGGGGCAACACGAAACGACTCCGACGGACAGGGCTTATTTGCATATCCCATGAATGATTCTAAGCGACGGTTGAGTCGAGGAAGGGATAGGATCATCGGTTAGAAAACAAACCATCCTCTCCTCCTCCTCCTTCTCTTCCCTCTTCATCATCTTTTATCATCTATTTTCTCATCCCCCTTCTTCCTCCTCCTCATTTCGACGCGGATGACCTTGAATTTTGCTATTGGTACCCTCGGGCGTGTTGGTGAGAAGAAAATCAACAGAAGTTGTCTTATGTCTGCTCTCTTAAATTGACATAGTTTGATACCCCAACGTTTTTCCCTCTCTCTCTCTCTCTCTCTCTCTATCCACAGTCCCCGGAAGACGAGGCGAAGTCGCAGTCCAGCAACTCCACGGGTTCAACAGTGGGAGGCGTCAACAGCGTTTTCGGGGAGATCGACACTCCCTCGGCACTTATTCTCTTTCCGGAGCTAAAATCGCTACCACGGAATGCGTATGGTTCCCGTTGTGTTTATTCGTATTTTGTGTGTGGTTTAAGCTAAATTGATGATGTGTGGTTGGCGGACCAATCGTGTGAGCCCTGCAAGACGCCCATCACCCGCCTCCTCTGCTCATACTCTCTCCTCATTACCTTTCGTCATCCTCCTTTTCCTCCCCATTCTCCTTCCATCTTCCTCCCCTTCCTCTCCTCATACTCTCTCACCCCACTCCGTCCTTCTCATCGCTTTCGTAATTCTCACCGACCCATACGCATCTGCCTTTAGCTTACCGCACACTAAATCAACCACGAGGATGTCTTGCAGCCCCTTATTAATTTTAGAGTGACCTTCATGGATTTCGTGACGCTTTCCAGCGACCCACCTTTCCGGCTTTCGGCGTTTGGCACTCTGGATGGTTGGATCGGAGTCGGACTCGTGAATATTATCACTTTGGGTAAGCGTATTGGTCCGGAACACGCCCGCGCGCACACCTTTTCGACCAATCGCTGTGTTGGATCATGTCAACAGTAACGTTTACGCGTTGTTCATTTTAGAAGTTATAAGCTTCTTCTCTGTTCACCAAGACTTTGTGATAACCCAGCTCCAATATTTCCGTCAAAATGACATTAACCCAGCTTCGCACGACGACTACAGCATCCTGGTCTGCTCGGCGCATGAACCCACAGTTATCTACAGGTGAGAGATACGGGTTATTTTCTATCAAGCTGACAGGTCCCTTTCAACCCTCACCCGCACTCGAATATAGAAACCCTTTTCGTCACAAAGTCCTGTCTCTCGTCGAGCGAGATGTTCTCCTTGGGAGCGACGACTTCGACCAGGTCAACTGCGCATGCGTCGGGGATCTGGATTGCGATGGACAGGTGGAAATCGTCCTCGGAACCTTCGGCTCTCGGTTGCTGTTCTACAAGAAACTGCAGGACGGTGGCACAAGCTATGAGTATGTCCCCTGGCTTCGGCAATCGACGTAGATGTCCACCTAGTGCCCGATTATACGTCGCCCCCCCCGCCTTCATTCTAACTTTAGTCTGGTCCATGCGCGCACGATGCCGGGTCCCGTGCACCGAGTCCTCTTCGGTAGCTACGACTCGTGTCCCGACGGTGTTGGAGCCAAGAATCTCGCCGTCCTCACCACTCACGGGGTCCACCTACTGCGCTGCGACCCCGCCTTCTGTCTGGAAATGCTTCACCGGCGTCTGGACGATTTGATTTCCGAGGGTTGTGACATTTTATTGTCGAATAAATTGTCAATTAATTAGTAGCACCGTCGCGTGTCTTTCCGAAGAAGAAGAAGAAGAAGGAGCGGTTTCATTTGGCCTCATCCCAACTCTGCCCCGACCACGTCTCATAGGCGACCTTGACTTCTGTCTGGAAGGGCGTTCAAACGATTTCTGTCCCGGGTTTGATAGGCTATTAGGTGGTCTAATTTTTCAGAAATCAAATTTGTTGGGGACAGCGATTTAGGTAGCTATTAGCTACCCGTTTACCTGTCTGTTATTGGCGTTATTACTGGAACAGCGAGCATCAATAAACAAGGGCGGTGTATCGTGGTTGGAATCGTGATCCTGGGTTCAGCGGCGACTTGGCTGAGGCTTTCCGCGTAAGGTGGCGCTGGGAACTCCGCCACCTGTTCCATGGAAAGTACTCCATGCAAAATATAAATTGGCGTTATATACGACGTTGACTATATTATTTATTTCGTGTTGACTTATGCCGAATTGTCGTCCTCGAGAGATAATGATGTTTCCATAAAATTGAAAATGTAAAAGAAGTCAGCGAACCAATCAAGTGTTGAAACGTCTACACCTGCATACCTCCTCGATAACAAAGGTTTGGTGCTCGTGACCTTGTATAGCGATTACTGTTAAACATTCAACTCGGAGACCACTCAGTTGACTGGTTCCAGAGGGCGCTACTTTGATGGAAACCAATCAAGATTCATCATCAGAGATCATAAATGAAGTCTAGATTTCGCAAAAACACGCAGGGTGTCCAGATCATAAATGCAGGCGAAACGAAGATGATAGAGACAAAACATTCATCGGATTCAGATGAGGATGGTGTGCCTAGGCAGAGGTTGGCGGAGGGCGATGAAGAAAAACGAGAAATTAAAAAGGGTTGTCCTGCCGACGGCAAACCCAGACATATGTGCGCCTGAGGAGATTCGGTGGAGCATCTCGCTTGCATCCAAGAACGGCGGACAGTGTATGGGACTGATGCGATGCTGATCTATACACTAGGGGTGGTCGTGTAGAATGGATACGAAGGGGAGGGTGAACAATTTAATTGAATCGTTGTCCTGAGGTGGCGGTTTTATTATTATCATTATTACTGTGGTGGTAGAACAACCCTTCACTATCTTGAGTCGGAATTCATTTTTCGTGTACTTTTGAAGCTAGCCCACGCAAGGTGCTCATACATAGTGTCCGAGTTGCCCACATTCGTCCAGAATCCGTCCATGGAAACTCATCGCCAATCCCCGCACCATGCGAATCCAATTACGCTTTGGATTTCCATTCTGATTATTAACCGCCCGCCTTTTGGTATCTTCCTCGACAATCATATGGCTACAATACCATACCTTTAATCCAGCATCCTCTTCTATCATTGGTTTGCCTGACGCGTGAATATTGAGAGTGGCCACGTTTATAATACGCGTTCAAATGACTCTGTAGTGACCTTAAACGGCCCCTTTTGTTTTAACACTCACGAACGCGCGATAATAATAATAATTGTAGTGGCTTCATTGAGGTCACGAGTACAAAAACTTTCAGCATTTAAACGAGGCAGCATAACAAGTATTAGATGTGAAAATTGTATTTCAGTTCCGGTTTCACCTGCTCTGGTGAAACTTAAAATCGCGAAAAATAAGGAATGACTGAATTGCTATATGCCGCCGTTCTTGTGGGTATTGAACGGTATTCCATTCACATTGGTCGAAGAGATTTACATTCAGATAAACTCGAATATAGGGGATGGGAGGGGTCACTTAAAATACGAGCAGCGATTAGTGAACAATTATTCAAGTGGCGTTGAACGATGATTTCTTGAATGGAGAGAATAGGTAGACCACTAGAAAACAAGATGATTTTAAAAAGTCTATGAAGGGTTTACAAGTCAGAACATTTAAGGCCAGGGGAAATTACTGGAGAACAATATACGATAAGGGGAATTATACAGGCATGGACAAAGGTTTTTATATGGCTAGAGCTTAAGCCAAGTCTCCTGAACAGGCGAACTAGGAAGCAGAGGCGACGGCATTTACCAAAGACGGCATCCGCATGATTACTCCATGAATCACGCTGAGGAATTTCGCTTTTGAGCTCGAAGCGAAATTATGGGGTGAAGGGATTTCGGGAGTGTAAAAGCGGCTGTCGGGGAAAATGTAATGGAGATGTATTTTGATGCATTCAGCAAAAGACCATTCTCCGAAGACCACTCGATTACCTCAGCGACTGCCTGCCCGAGCTGTTGAGAATCACCATCCGTCTTGCATGCATGGCATAAAGTCAAGTCATCCGCGTATTTTATAAGTGTCACTTCGTTAGGGGACCGAAGGCTAGACGGGTAATAGTTAAAAAGGAAGGTAAATAGCTCTGCGCCTGGTAGTACACTGCAGTTATTTGCAAGGAGGTTGAGGCTTCATTTCCTACCCTTACATGTTGACGTCGATTAGAAAAATGAGTTTGAAGCCAATTAATCAACCACCCTTCAACGCCATCTTCACATAGTTGAGAAAGTATGCGGGAGCTTGAGATAGTGTTGAAAGCAGAGGAGAAGTCCAAGTAAACTCCCTTGACGGCTTTCGCTGCCGCATCGAGTGAAGAGTGGAGGGTGTCCGAAAACGTAGCTATGGTGATCGATTACTTAACGTTGTGCCTTTGTATTATTCAATCAAGAGTACAATCTTTATCATACTTTGGTTTGCGTTTTCATTCGTTATCCTTTTTAGACACGTATGCCATAAAAAGGTTGTCGTTTTAAGCTATTGTATAACTTCTAATCATAACAACTCCCCTTCGCCGAACTCAAGGTGACCAAGCCAGAAGAGTACTCTAATAGCCCACACTAGGCGTTTGTCACTTTTGACCCAGTTGTTCAATCTCTCAAACGTGAAAATGAACGATCCAACCAAATTTCGACTTCTTATGAAAAACGTGAACGTGAATACCAAAGTGGTAATGATTACTTGAAATTTTCCCATACAATCTCTCGATATAGAGTGAGATCAAGAAGTTCTTTAAACCAATTAGAATAAAAGACGCAAAAGTGTTGAAGCGAGGCATGTATTTCTATTGTTGCTTAATCTCATATAGGCATTGCCGTTGCCTACTTTAAATCCGAAGAAGACCTAAATGAGTCTCTCCAGAAAGTGGGAACCCTTCATGGTACCGACGTCAACATATCTGCATATGAACATGATTTATTTGCTAAAGCACCCACTCCAGGCGAAACCAGGCCCATTTTCGATTCAGTGCCGTTTGACCAACTATGTGGTGAAATAATAGAGGTTTGTTGTGTTTTTCAAACATATTATATGTCTCCACTTAAAGACTGGACGATTGTTCATTCGCAATTTGAGTTACGATTGCACGGAGGACGAACTACTGAAGCTATTTTCTCCATTCGGGACCGTCAGCGAAATTCACCTCAGCTATGACCCGAAGCTTCAACGCAGTCGTGGATTCGCGTTCATTTCTTATCTTTTCCCTAACGATGCCCTGTCGGCTTTCAAAAAGTTGGACAAACAAAAGTTCAAGGTATTTTGTGGAGCGTAAACACGAGGTCCCAACGCGACCTCTTCTCCACACACTCCTCCTCATTTTAGGATCGACTCCTTCATATTTTGCCCGGAAAACCCGCAGAGGAGAGCGAGAGTTCGAAACGAAAGCGGATAAGTGATATAGACCGACCGCCGACGGACTTCGACGAGATTGGTAATGGTGAAGAGCAGACACAGACGACGACGTTGATGTCGGAATATCAGAAAAAAAAGCTCGTAGATATGAAGGCAACCTCGTCTGTCAGTCATAACTGGAACGCCCTTTTCATCAGTCCCGATGCTGTCTCGACTTACTTGGCCGCCAAATTTGGGGTCACAAAGGTGGGTTTTTGGCGTCCTCGTAGAATTGTTGCCGCGCTTTGTGTCCCCCGTTGTTACTGTTATGAAGCTTAGCTCGGGCATGAAATGGCGGCAACTGTTTTCAACCTATTCTCGTCTCCATAGGAACAACTCTTAGACTCCTCTAACAACCAAGAGTCTGCAGCAGTTCGACTGGCCCACGGCGAAGCACAACTCGTCCACGAACTCCGCGATTTTCTCATCAAGGCCGGCGTTCGTCTGGACGTTCTCGAGGATGATGGGAAGGGCAAATCCGCCAATGGAGGTCGGCGGGACAAACTGGAGTCACAGGTTGCAGCCACCCATCGCCAGCTATCCGGCACGGCCTTCATCATAAAGAACCTACCGGTTGGAACCTCGGAGGGGGAGGTGAAGGATCTGATTCAGCGGATGACGCGTTCGGGAGCCAGCCACCTTGAGGCGCCACGTCGCATTATTCTTCCACCGCTTGGGATAACTGCGATTGTCCAGTACGCCACTCCTCAGATTGCTCGGTTGGCGTATAAGGCGCTCTCGTACGAACCGGTAGGTTACTGTTGTTTTCTTAATCGTGTGCACTGCAAGCCCTGGCGTCCCATGTCGTCTTTGGAGAGCTGATCACGACAGTCGGCTGTTTTTGATTCTTCGTAGAATGCTCCCAATGTGGTTTAATGCTTCCAATTTCCTTGTGTCTTCTACCCGCCGTATGTTGACGCTTTCGTACGAACCGCTATGTTTCATTTGTTTTGGAATCTCGTGAGGTGCAAAGTCCAGCCTCCCTGCTACCGTTGAGCGGGTCAGAATCTGATTTGCAGTATTCGTCTGCGCCAACGCGTCGCCGCTTCTTCGTCCAACCGTTTTTTATTTGAAGTCCAGAATCACACGCGCTATTCGTTTCATTTTATCCTTTTCTTATTGGAGCAGTTAGGAGCATTGTGGAGGGTCTCTAGATTAGAAACTGTTTCATAAGGTTTCTGGAGTGCGCGCTTGGACATCCACGAAGCAGCCCGTTTCTCAGGAGCAGAGAGCCGCGCCAAAGAATATGCAGTTCATTTTGTGGTCTAGTCCTAACATTACTGAATCCAATAGTGGGAGGCGTTGTCGCGGCAGTGCTGTGTCAAAATAAGTAAAAGATCCCCATGTCGTCCTGTACAATTCCAAGATTGGGCTTTAGGTTTGGGATGTATTCCCGATTTCCCAGGTGTATTTTTTCCTTCCAAGTTCAAAGACAACGTGCTTTTCCTCCAATGGGCTGTCGAGGGCATTCTCTCTCCACCCAAGGAGGAGAAGGAGGCCGATGGAGATGAGGTCACTGCCAGAAAGGATGAAAAACGGTGAGTTGTTGATTTCTGACCTGTTTGCGTATGTTTATCCGTGCAAGTGGCGATCGGAGGTGGTGGTCTACCATGGCTGGCAGCCGGCAACACCAAAAGTCCGCTTTTGAGGTATCGTCGTAGGCATCTGGATGGGACGTCTGTAGTTTGGTCTCGATGAGCGCATGGACGAGGCGTAATGCGATCGGTGGTGACGTATCAATGGGTGGCGCTCCGCAAATATCGATCTATAAAATGGTTACAATTTACTAGGATTTAAACGCCCTGTAGAGAAAATGACTTATTTAAACTGCGATTTAAACCGAGAAGAATATTTTAAAGTTTAAATCGAAAATTAACAAGAATCATGAAAGCAGCACATTCAGATGGAATCGATATATACACCCGGCGTATGGCCTTTGGGATATCAGTTGTACAATATTCCTAAGATTCTTTGTGAAGCCGAGGTGAGGGAAGATATGTGGATATTTATAGTTTGTTAGAGCAACCTCAATTGGAATTGAAGTAAATTTGTCATTTAAATGAACTATTTCAGACACGAGGACGACGAGAAGACGATTGCGGATCTTATTGACACCGAAACCGGTGACGGAGATGGTGAAATCCCATTGGACGAGAGGTGATTTTATTTTTTTCTACCAATAAACGGCCGCCATTTTAATATCACAAGGATGCATTTCTTACCAACTGCTGAATCTCCTTTTCAACATCCCCTTCGTCTTCTAGCAGTCCTAAAACTTCTCACAGTCTCCCCCAACCTTCTCATCCCCCCTTCTACCCCTACTTGCTCCCCCCAATCGCCCCCTCCTTCCTCTTCTAGCAGTCCTAAAACTTCTCCCAGTCTCCCCCTTATCGCCGTACCCATGCCCCCCTCACCATAGTGTCGTATTTCTTTATGTATTGCTCGATTCTTCCGGATTTTACTTTGATTAATAAACATACGTTCCTAGCGGTAACTAAGTTTGCAATAACCCAAACTCACTATTTCAGGAAGTCTAAGAAGCGGCAGCCTGATGTCAAGTCTTCTTCTTCTTCAACTACTGATGCACCACAGCCGCTGGAGGAATTTGAAATAGTTACGGCGCCCAAAAAGCCAAAGCAGATGATTGACGAAGAGAGCGACGCGCATACTTACAATAATGCTAGCAGTGATTCACAGCGCAACCGTGTCATCATGGTGCGTAATGTGGCCTTCCAGGCTAGTCAGACGGAGTTGACGGCCCTCTTCAAGCCCATTGGTGGATTGGTGAAGGTCAGAATGCCACAAAAGGCCTCCGGAGGCCATCGGGGCTTCGCATTCGTTGAATTCGCTTCGGAGGCGCAGGCCAAAGTGAGTTTGACCGTCTTTTACATGCCTGCATCGTTTTCGTTTTTTTCCACATCCATGCTAACAAGTACTAGATATGAAAATCGTCTTCACCTGCTCCGGTGAAACTAAAAATCGGGTCAAATAAGGAATGACCGAATTGCAATATGCCATGGGCAGGCCACTAGAAAACGAGATCATTTTAAAAAGCCTGTGAAGCGTTAAAAAGTCAGAACATTTAAGGCCGGGGAAAATGACTAGGGAACAATATACGATAAGAGGAATTATACATGCATGGACAAATGTTTTTATACGGCTAGAGCTTAAACCAAGTCTCCTGAACAGGCGAACTAGGAAGCAGAGGCGACGGCATTTAGCAAAGACGGCATCCCCATGATCACTCCATGAATAACGCTAAGGAATTTCGCTTTTGAGCTCGAAACGAAATTATCGGGTGAAGGGATTTCGGGAGTGTCAACAGCGGCTGTCAGGGAAAATGTAATGGAGATGCATTCAACAGAAGACCATTCTCCGAAGACCACTCGTGTACCTCAGTGACTGCCTGCCTGAGCTTTTGAGAATCAGCATTCGTCTTGCATGGCGTACATGACATAAAGTCAAGTCATCCGCATCGTTTATTAGTGTCACGCAATGTTTTCTCGTCGTCTTCTTCTTCTTCCAGAGTGCACTGGAAACCTTCGGCGTGGGTACCCACTTCTTCGGCCGTCGCCTGACCATCGAGTACGCGAAGGCGGGATGAGAGGCGGGCGAGCGGACGATCGAAGTACACTTTTGTATATATTCCCGTCAGAATGGAATACACCAACATCTCCCCCATACCACTTGCCTGCGGGTTTTCTATTATTGATGTCCGCAGTTACGGGCTCTTTGTGGTTTGTGGTTTTTTTGTTCGATGACGATTTTACTTTTAAAAATCAAGTAGGCGTAGTTAATCCGCCGTTATGGTCAGCATTTGCATTTCAATCGTCGTAATCCGAGTCGGAGTCTGTCCGGTGCAGCCGACATGGAGCTTAGAGGAGATTTGAGGGCAGATAGAAAATCGCGTGATTGTGCACCGGGGATTGGGTGGGAATGCCACCATCCAGGGCACTAAGGTCAAGTGAAAAACTTAGTTGACATGAGCAATGGTTTCTTGGCAATCTGTATTCATCGGTATATTTATTTTGGTCTTCAGGATAGCCAAGGTAGCTGTTTCTTCTATGGTAATTCGAAGACTTCGTGGCCCAAAAATCACGATGGCCAAAGACGAAGGTCGGGAATGAATAATATTGTTCATTATTCAAACAATAGTGAGGGCCCGACCTGGGCCGACAATGCGCGATGCTTAGCGCCCGCTGCAGGCGTGTCCTGTCTGGACACACGTGGGACGTGTCATGGTAAAAATTGGGGGCCGGCCAAGGGTCGTTGATGTTGTCTTAATTTATCCACGTTAAGGTCATAGCATGCAGTGTGGTGTGCGTTTGCCAATTGGGTGCCGGTATAGTGGATGTCATGCGTGGTACATAAATAAATACAATTTAAGGTCACTACACTTCCATCGATTTCCTTTGTAAAGGCAGAATCCGCGAAAGTTCACCATTTTATTGTGCCCATCGTACTACTTAAATTGGTCTGGAGGCCGTGGGAGCGGATGCGTGCATAACTCTTATATTTATTATATATTTTCGGTCGACCCACGATAATGTAACGACCAGATTGTTTCGGTTTGTGGGTGGGCACGCTTATCATAGAGAAGTGACGGAGGTACATTTGCCGTCAAGGAGATTCTCTTTGCGTGTTTGACAACTGACCCATGGAGTCGATGGATCTACAAAACCGCGTCTTCTATGTGAAGCGTACCATATGTTGTCAGAAGTCTGAGAAATGTCAATAGCAGACAGTCCGGCGCGACCGGTTTCAACATGACAGAATTTCAATTGCAGTGAGTGAGGTTCGTCTGCGATAGTGCTTACGAAAGCCTCCCGGTTCGGTGTGTAGTTTTGGTTGGTTTTAATAAAGAAAGGGTAGAAACACATTTTTACGACAGCGTTTGGAGATATGTTCATCATAGTTCCAATCTCTTCACTTAAGTGACGTTGATCTAGACCTAAATATCAAACAAGCTGCACCATTCCTGCTAAACCTATTGTGTTATAAAAAAATCCGGACATTATTATGGAATAATAGACTTGTGATAGAAACACGTTTTTGTTCGGATTAATTGAAACAGAAGAGTATTTGAACAGCTGAAAAAGCGGTGAAGAAAACCTTGTTGAGAAGTGATGAATTCGTTGCCGAAATTCCTGATGACGCGATAGCCAAAGATGAAGGTCAGGAGTGGTCAGAGCACGACAAGACTGGACACCTCCACCTATTACTTCAACTCCTCTTAAAACACACGCATTGGCTCGGTATCCTAGGTGAAGTGAAAGTCTTGTCCTTCTGAAATAGTTTCAAGCACCCCACTGTAGGTTGACAATGGACACAGGACTAATGCACAGGTGCGAGGTACCAAAGTAAGCGAATTTTATTAATTACGCGGTAAGCTACTACATCACGGGCATTCCACCAAAAGCGTCGATATTCTATTTCGCGTGGACAGCGACCGCAAATTTAGCATTGCAGACGATTGAAATTAAGAGTAGTTGTTAGATGGTTTCAAAATACGTTGATCAAATTAATACGCAGGGAACCCTTCCAACAGTATTATGCTGTTTAAAGTCGAAACCTTAGTTGTGTTCAATAAATATTTTATATAATATTCCTAGCATAATCTGTTTGCATATGAATAATGCTGTTTCGGAATGAGTAATAAAACTTCACTTACGTAATAATTTGTTTTACACAATCATATGCCCCCGCGTCACATTAACTTTTTTGGATTGTAAATGACCAGTGATCCTATTACCGATATTGGGTTCGTTTCGTCTATCAGCAAAGTCCCCAGCGGCTATTCTTTAGTAAGTATACGAACCTTCTAGTTAAATGATCGTGACATGCATTCCTCACATCAATATTTTAATGATAATTCGACCGAATTTTGCCGTCTGGCTGGCTAAGAACTGCTCCCCAGTTTTCTTATGGCTTTTGAGCTTATATAAACGGAAACAATATTTATAAAAAATCTTCTCGAATGATTGGTTACTTGATTTTATCCAGGCAATTTTTTTATATTAAGATCCATCGAACCCAAGATTCAAATGACGATGCTGACTTAGGGAAAGAAGGTTTAATATCTACTTCGCCACGTTACCTTGTCTTCCGGAAGAAACCGTGTTCTAAAAGCTCCCCACACGATGTTATTGTCGAGCTGTGTATCGTATCAAGCAAGAAAGCAGCCCCAATCGGTTTCGTTGTAATCGACAAATGTCTAGACACTGGTAAGGCTGCGAAAATCATTATCTATTATAGGCAAACGGTGTATGAAAACGCGTTATTTGTGCGCAAAATTTGAGCCATGGGAAGTAAATATGACGGCCATTACCGATTTAACCATTTTCAGTCGATCGGAACTGAACGGTCAGACCCTGGTCGGGTGAGTTTTTATTGCCGAATACATCTTTCTCTTTGATCTCGAGTGATCTAATGGCTTTTCCATCTACAAAAAACGACTTTATTTTAATTATGCGTGGGCGTTCTACATCGCATAATCGGTACACGCATCTAAACTTCCAGAAATAATGACTCACGTGACTCTGTGTGCCTAATTTGCTTTGTTTGGTTTTTCACCAACTCAAAAGCGAGCTTCCGGGAAGACTTGTGCTTGCCTGCGTTCAGAAGACTCTATCTGCCCGGCCATCACCTCCAACGCGTCCCGTTTCCAACCTAGCACCGGCCAGCTCGCCACAGCAGAAGTCCAACATGTTCTGGCCCGCCTTTAGTCGTAAGTGAGCGCTTTGGTTGGTCCACCACCACCCGTCCATCCATCCCCTATAAGCAGGGCATGGGGGCGGCTTGGGGTTTGCCCGATGGGGGCGGAAAACGGCTTAATTTAATGACCAGCCTGTGTTGTAAGTTCTGCCCTATATTGGCTGATTCAAGGAGGAAGCTGTGTTTGCCTAACCAACGCCATCTTGTCGCCCATAGAGGTTTTTACAACATAAATCATACTTGGTAACATTGAGTTACATCTACCAACCTAATGATGTTTCGGTGGATATTTCTTTTGTGTTTTTAGCTATGAAGGACGTGCCGTTTAAATTGACGCGAACTTGTCGAACTGGCGATTCTGATGACATTGTAAGCAGATTTTTCTTAGACCGTCGAGACTGATTGATAGATGGTTTCGCGTTCAAAAACTAAAATTAAATCCTTCTTCTCTTGCAGATGAGCCGCTACTCCATCCAGCCGAAGACACTGGAGAACATCGAAGCCGAAGTAGGTCTCTCTCTCTCACTCTCTCTCATTCTCTCCCACCTTTACCATTCGGGTCTTCACCCATTCGCGATGGTCCCAATTTTCTCTCTTCCTCCTCCAGTTCGCCTACGATTTCGCCTTGGAAAGATCGATTTTGGCCCCTTGAGCGCACATGTCTCGTCATCTCTCCGCTTCCGCCGTCAACACCAGCCAAACCACCCCGCGCTCTCTCAGACAGGACTCATTTTTCATCTTTAAAATTTAATTAGAAAGTCATCTCATGTTATGTTTTGCGCGGTACGCCCACGATAAAGAAAAAAACACGTGGGGAAAGGCATGGCGAATAACGATGTCTAGACGTTGGGTGTTGGGATCTATTTCTGTCTGCCAATTATAAATGCGATTCCGCGTATGATTTATTTTAGAGGACTTAGTTATTTTACAGCCATTTTTGTCATGGGGTGGTCGTTTTTCTTTCTTTACACGAAAACTCGTATGATTGTAAGACAGCAAGCCCCCAGATCTGAAGTATAGGTTCAAAAAGAAAACGCGGCCAATACATAAGGACTGATGCAAGTTCAATGAAGCATTTTATAGAAGTACCGGATTCAATGCAGTTCACTAACAGGAATTTAAACTATTTACACGTTGGGGAAATTAAAGAAAGCAAGTTCCGTGAGTTGTCACAGCCCTCTCGTCTTAGTTCTCTGAACGGGGAGAAACGCTATCCTTAATGCGTCTGTAGCGTTGATTCTCTTGTTTAATTGGCACGTCTCCAGTAGCTACGGGAAGGAGTCAGTCGTAGTTGGAATATGTAAATAATAAAAGAGGCGGGACGGTTATTATCTTGGAGAGGAGTTATGATGGTGGCATTCGCTCGGATGGTCGATTCTATGTTGAGCCGGTTCCGCAACTGCTTCTTTACGAAGGTCCGCGTCATTCGTTCACCGAACGGTGTGTTGGTTAGTTTGAGAAGAATCGAGTAAAGAAAACACCGGCAATTTCAGCCTCGAAAATCTCTATAGACGTATATCGAACCGTGAGGGCGAATAGATAAGTTGTAGATTAGCCGCAGATTACTCCGACGCATGTCAACAGCAAGTCTTCTCGTTCCGTTATCAGTAAATAAAAAGCAAGTAATCGCTACCTTTTGCAGAGAAATTAAACGTAGTTGAATAGATAAAACAATTTATTATTTTTTAAAAATCCCATGACCTTTGAAGAAGGGAGTATTGGCGGACGCTAATGACAAAGACAACATTTCCATTAAGGGAATTGTTTGTTCTCACACAATGTTATGAGCTACTAATTTTTTTTTCTGATAATATCCAACCAGCTAAACGTATCCATACATTAATCAGCGGATTCTATTACTCAGTAAAAAAAACACCGATGTATGTCGATGCAGTAATTAATTATAACTATGGTTATTCACAATGTTAGTGAAAATATAGAGAATCAAAACAATCAGTGACGTGAAGTATACCTTCTCGTCGTCTCAAGATTTAAACGTGGACGTGCCGATTGACGGCAGTACCGATTACTCGTCTACTCAAGCAATACTAGTAGCACCTATTTACTGACTAAGTGGGTGGCGTCCTGCAGTGCAATTCCGAACACTTAAGTCTTACAGCGTTCCAATTGTATTTAACTGAGGATTATCAACCCATCAGAAAGTTAGTCCATTGGACGCCCAAAATCGACAAGTCTGAGTATTTCAGGATTCCATTCACAAGGAAGATCGGTCGATCGAAGCGTTATAAGGGTGTAAGACGGATACTCCGTTTCTCCAATTATTGATTATGGTAACAAACTACCATGACTGAGCTACAGCAATGTGCGGCTGGAGTGAGTAAAATTGAAGTTTGAATAACGATAGTCTTTTCGCTAAGTCTAGTATAATATGAAGGTCCACTCCAACATCAGACCTTCCAGTGGGCCGGAAATTGGCTTATTGATATTCCTATTTTTTGGATGCTTAAAGATCTTGGTGTAATATTGCTCAGGATTCAGTTAAAGAATTTTACTGCACACAGACAAATCTGGATCAACTGGTGGTTCAGATTCTTGAACCCATGGTTCAGTCATCGGCGACAGTGCGGCAAGGCAAATTATCGGATAAGCTCCGACAAAGATCTCTAACTGGTCGTAACCACAAACCAACCAGGTCACCACCGACTCTACACCAAAGTATAACCATCGATTTGAAAAGATGAGCAAGCCTTACCAAGACGATGCACGCAACCCGTGTTGTTGGATGTTATGTATTACACGGAGACAATGAACAATGATATCACACGACTGAATACATTCCTTTTCACTTCTAAGAACATTGCCAAAATCATTCCTGTATCAATTGAATACATTTAATCTCAACTTTAAGGAAGCCGTCCTTCAAGAATACCTGTCCAAACCCCTCCCCCTTTCGATCAGTCACAAACGATACAGAACTGGTTTGCTTTCTGCCGCCTCTGTTTGTCAGACGCGCCAGAGGAAAGACGAGGTTTCCTGATTATACGCGCACCATGCCCAAACCCCTGCCTTAAACGGGAGTAGCGTATCGATGACAAGGACTCCTACACACTGACCGAAGAAAACATTTTACGAGAGAGTTCAGCAAGTCAACGAATCTCCTAAGAGTTTCCTCGCCTGACAATGTAACACCGCTAGGATCATTTTCCCGAACTTAATGCCGATGATGTCCCGACGACTTCATCTTGCATCGCTTTCGCCTTGGCATCCGACCGCGCTCGCTTACAATACAGCTAGCGCTACACTCCACTGCTACAACCACCGATGAAGCACCCTTGCGTCTACACGAAATCCTTGTTAGCCGTAAGGAATTCCACAAGGAACCCCCCTACACGATGCCACCACACCCTATGCCAATCCCCTGGTTCATCTGGAGTGAAGCAACACACACACTTTCTCCCTCAATACAGGATGCCTCTCCCACTGGTTCACTCAAAGACACGGCTGCATTCATCAAAAGTCGGCGAGACTTGAGCAATATCCTCCCTTTCCAATCTCATGGACCAGCATCGTAGTTTTTCCGTTATAAGGACCTATCCAATGTTTACACAACCTAACCATGAATTAATATCCATTACCATATATCTGTTCATCTCATTATACCCATTCCCTACATTCTAGGCGCCTTCTTCTCATCTTGGTTGCCTGGGACGTGCATTCATGTTCTAAGATAACCGTTACCAGTGCCCCAGCGAAGGTCTAACATTTCTTAGGTCAGAATGCCACCACTGGCAAGCATCACAATGACAGGAGTTTGTGAAAACAGTTCAGTTGGTCATGACGCCAGATGTGACGAGTAGATCATCTGTACCGGTTCAACCGATCATTGATATTGTGCAATGCGTAGTTATGTAGAATAATTTACGAGGTGCATATTGTCGCAGCAATGGTAATGACTTGACAAACGTAAGTAGTGTTTAGTAAAGCTGAAATGCCATTGCTTTCAGTTATGGAGCATTTACGTTGATCACTTTTTGAGGAACCCATGAAACCCAATCGAAATAGTTAAAATAATTATCTTTTAAAATATGAAATATTTATTCAAATAAGGAACCATTCTGAGCGAATCAGAAGCACTCAGATGGATGTCACACCATTTCAGCATTCGGGCAAATTTTACTGAAATGTGAAAGCAGAAACGTTTTGATAATTGTCTCTTTTTGTGCGTCTTGTTTCTCTCCATCGATGGTTATTTGAATTCTGCAGGGTTTCAGCTCCATTTCCATGTTCACATACACATTGGTGATTGTAACGGAAGACAAGTCTGTCATGTTGGGAGGACTTTCATCCTTTTTGAACAAGATAAACTCGAGGGTTTTAGCAATCAGATGACACGCAACTCCCTCCACCTTAATTAGCCTACACTGGATAGAAGCATCTGCCGTGTCACTCATGAGCAAAACTGATTCCCATTCAGACAATTGTACGTAATCTGTGTTTTTGAAAACTTCCAACATGTACGATTCAACGACGTTCAGAGATGGTGTACCTAGGAAGTATGCTAGAAAGTTATGAAATAAAGTCTCACCCTGGGAAGACGAGCAGGCCCTTGCCACTGAGAAAAAAGCCAAAAATAATATGCAAAACATTTGTTGAGCTTGGTATTTGTAGTAGTCTCAACAACCTCTTTTATACCACCCAAAAAATGTGTACCAATGTCGTGAGTGGTTGGACTAGCAGAAATGCTGACGCCACAATTGGCTCAAGAGCCAGCTGATAAATTGAACCAATGGTAGGCGTGCTTTGGAAAAAGTTTGAACGCATAATTAATTTGAAATACGTTGAATCGGTTATAATCCGTTTCAAATGAATTAAAACTGGTTCTCGTGTCCTTAATTTACCTAGTCGCGTAGGAAGCATTCTCGCGAAACCTTGGCGATTATTATGTTTTGAGAGATTTGAACATTACACTGAATTCCATTGGCCAATAAAGGAAACTATGGGTGATCTGCTCTGCAAATTGTTGTGATCGGAGTGAATAACTCATGCAGCCATGCAATTTAGTTATAAACGGGTTTCCCAAAAACCAATTATTAAAGTTATGTGATTCAGGGGTCTCAGAAGAATTGTTTTTTATCAACTGTTGCGTATCGATTATTCGATTATTCCTCGCCGGACAATGCAACACCGCTAGGATCGTTTTCCCGAACTTAATGCCGATGACGTCCCGACGACTTCATCTTGCATCGCTTTCGCCTTGGCATCCGACCGCGCTCACTTACGATACAGCTAGCGCTACACTCCACTGCCACAACCACCGATGAAGCACTCTTGCGTCTACACGAAATCCTTGTTAGCCGTAAGGAATTCCACAAGGAACCCCCCTACACGATGCCACCACGCCCTATGCCAATCCCCTGGTTCATCTGGAGTGAAGCAACACACACACTTTCTCCCTCAATACAGGATGCCTCTCGCACTGGTTCACTCAAAGACACGGCTGCATTCATCAAAAGTCGGCGAGACTTGAGCAATATCCTCCCTTTCCAATCTCATGGACCAGCATCGTAGTTTTTCCGTTATAAGAACTTATCCCATTTTTACCCAAAGCCTATATAATCTCACCATGAATTAATATCCATTACCATATATCTGTTCATCTCATTATACCCATTCCCTACATTCTAGGCGCCTTCTTCTCACCTTGGTTGCCTGGGACGTGCATTCATGTTCTAAGATAACCGTTACCAGTGCCCCAGCGAAGGTCTTACCGCCTCTAACGGTGTACTATCCGGGGTCGTCAGCACAAACCAACCAGGTCACCACCGACTCTACACTAAAGTATAACCATCGATTTGAAAAGATGAGCAAGCCTTACCAAGACGATGCACGCAACCCGTTTCGGTTATTACACGGAGACAATGAACAATGATATCACACGATTCACTACATTCCTTGTTACTTCTTAGAACATTGCCAACATCATTCTAGTATCAATTGAATAGACCTGCAACCGTTCAATACCCACAAGAACAGCGGCATGTCGCAATTCGTTCATTCCTGATTTGTCCCGATTTTTTTGTTTCACCAGAGCAGGCAAAGCAGAAACTAAAAGGCAATTTTCATATCTTGTACTTGTTATATGCTGAAATGTTTGGTTCTCGTGACCTAAATAAAGCCACTACGAATAATATTATTATTATCATATGTGCAATTCGTGGTTTTAAGAATAATGTACGAGGTGTAAAATTTCGTATCAATGTTATTGAACTCTATTAGAGGTTACTGATTACTATTCTACATTGTAAAGTGGCAGCGATCAGAATCATTGTTCAGGGTATCAGCGCTAAGGAAACTTACATTTCTAAAATATATGAAATATCATTGATGTCTGTTGTTCCAATTTGGACGTATTCAAACCGCCGTTCAATGGTTTCTGCTTCGTGAAGTTATAACCTGCGCATTTGGAAGTAGTGCATCAGGTTACTTGAACGCAAATTGGTTCAGATTGGGGTCGGAGAAGCAACCAAAGAGACGTCTTTATCTTGCAATCGAAACCAATCTTCCATCTGCGACATTCCCCGAAATCGGGTCATTCAGAAGAACAATTGAAAAGAATATCATTGATTCCAGAATACAAACTACACAACCCGAAACCATTCGTGCACAAATGATATTTACGCATTTCTTTGAGTGTCAAATCGTTCGGCTTTCTGCTTTTCGGATAATCATTAGTCTCGATATGAAGAAACATAGCAGCCTCGACAATAGCTAGATGCAATCGGATATCACCAATACCGATTATTGACGTCGAAGATACGTAAACTATGCATGAAAATAAATAAGTTCCGATGAAGATTTTAAACTTTGTAAATGTCCTTTCTTTTTACCAATTCGATTGTGTATTCTTGCATCAATTGCCAGAGCAATGCTCCGACCAGGCATGACGAAGCCATACGATTGGTTTAGATAAGAATATGTACGATTTAATATGATTACTAGAAATAGGCTTAAGGGATGCAGAATTATAGATTTATTTCATCCGAATTGCGGAAGTTCCCGCTGAGTTTTGTTTGGGGTCGGATCCCATTTAAAAATATCACATCGATTTATCGATTTTATCGAATAATCGATACGCAACAGTTGATAAAAAAACAATTCTTCTGAGACCCCTGAATCACACAACTTTAATTATTGGTTTTTGGGAAACCCGTTTATAACTCGATTGCATGGCTGCATGAGTGATTCACTCCGACGACAAAAATTTGGAGAGCAGATCACCCATAGTATCCTTTATTGGCCAATGGAATTCAGTGTAATGTTCAAATCTCTCAAAACATAATAATTCACAAGGTTTCGCGAGAATGCTACCTAAGCGATTAGGAAAATTAAGGATCACGAGAACCAGTTCTAATTCATTTGAAACGGATCATAACAGATTAAACGTATTTCAAATTAATTCTACGTTCAAAATATTTCCAAAGCACGCCTACCATTGGTTCAATTTATCAGCTGGCTCTTGAGCCAATTGTGGCGTCAGCATTTCTGCTAGTCCAACCACTCACGACATTGGTGCACATTTTTGGGTGGTATAAAAGAGATTGTTGGGACTCCTACAAATACCAAGATCAACAAATGTTTTGCATATTATTTTTGGCTTTTTTCTCAGTGGCAAGGGCCGGCTCGTCTTCCGAGGGTGAGACTTTATTTCATAACTTTCTAGTATACTTCCTAGGTACACCATCTCTGAACGTCGTTCAGTCGTACATGTTGGAAGTTTTTAAAAACGAAGATGTCATTGAATTGTCTGAATCGGAAGCATTTTTCCAGATTGTTAGCGAGGCACATGGTTCTGTCGACTGTAAAATAACTGCGGTTGAGAGTATAGAGGGTGTGGAGGGTGTGGCTGTGTAAACTGTATGCCAAAGTCCCTCGTGTTTGACTTCTACAAAGTGGATGAAAGTCCTCCCGACAAAACGTACCAGTCGACCGTGACAATCACCAATGTGTTTGTGAACATGGTTAATTGAGCTTAAAACCCTGCAGAATTCAAGTAACCATCGTTCGGAGAGAAACAAGACGCACAAAAAGAGACAATTATAAAACAGTTGATCCTTTCACATGTCGGTAAAATGTGCTCGAATGCTACACTTGTGTGACATCTATCTGAATGCTGCTGATTCGCTCAGAATGGTTCCTTATTTGAATAAATTCGTCATATTTTAAAACATACTATTTTAACTATTTCGATTTGGGTATCATGGGTTCCTCAAAAAGTGATTAACGTTAATGCTCATCTCAACATTTACTAAAACACGATTAGGGTTTGTCAAGTCATTACCATTGCTGCGACAATATGCACCTCGTAAATTATTCTACATAACTACGCATTGCACAATATCAATGATCGGTTGAACCGGTACAGATGATCTACTCGTCACATCTGGCGTCATGACCAACTGAACTGTTTTCACAAACTCCTGTCATTGTGATGCTTGCCAGTGGTGGCATTCTGACCTAAGAAATGTTAGACCTTCGCTGGGGGATTTGTAGGTTATCGTAGAACATGAATGCACGTTCCAAGCAACCAAGATGAGAAGGAGACGCCTTGAATGTAGGGAATGGGTATAATGAGATGAACAGATATATGGTAATGGATATAAATTCATGGTGAGATTATATAGGCTTTGGGCAAAAATGGGATGGGTCTTTATAGCGGGAAAACTACGATGCTGGTCCATGAGTCTGGAAAGGGAGGATGGCGCTCAAGTGTCGGCGACTTTGGCTGAATGCAGCTGTGCCCTTGTGTGATCCAGTAGGAGGCATCTTGTATTGCGGGAGGTAGAGAGATGAACCAGATAACAGTCTTCGCCGTCATGGAAAATGACCATCCCGTGTAATGGGTAGGGTGATACAAGCAAACGTGTCCCCGATTGTTATTTTGATTTCGTAAACACCGTCTACGCACATCGCTTGTGGCTCTGCTGAATAGACAAACGGCTCTAAGCTGCCGAAAGGGTTTGTCGTCCGCGGGATTTGTGAGAAAACTGGGATTACGCCTTGGCATCATTGCAGTAGCGGGGGCAGAAGTAGCAGTTGGGGTGATTGGCATAGGGCGTGTGGGCAAAGAGTGGGGGGGGGTGGGTTCCTTGAGGATAACAAGTATTTCGTATGGTCGCAAGGATGCTTCTTCGGTGGTTTTAGCAGTCGAGATTCTTTAAGTTGCTGAAATCTGTCGTAAACATCATCTTCGGGTAGTGTGTGTAAGGCCGTGTCATCGAAACGATTCTCCCGTTTAAGGCAGAGGTCATCAACGGGATCTGTCGGGTTACAGCCGCATTTTTCAGCAGCCACGCAGAGATTTGGGCGAGTTGCGCGGAGAATTAGGAAACTTCTTCTTCTTCTTTCCTCTGGCACGGCTGACAAACAGAGGCGGCAGAACGATCGTTTGTGACTGATGGAAAGGGTGAAGGGTTTGTACAGGTATTCTAGAGCAGGGCTTCTGACACCAATGTAGAGGGTTAACCGGCCTCATGAAAGTTGAGATTAGAGACACTGTCATGAGGTTTCATTGGAATTTGGTGGCGTCCCCAGCTTTTTTCGGGCGGCGCTTCGAGCCTTTACGCATCCGAGTGCGTCCCGGAAGTCGGTAGCGCGGATTTGTGCTTCTATTGGCGGACGTGTATCAACCAATTCTTGCCGGCATATTATCGATGTAATTAGGGCGACATTTCACACCACGATATTGTCTTAAATATGGCCACATTTACCGCTGTTAACCCACGTGACTTGGCTGCAGCAATGCAAGGCTGGAGTGAGTACAATTCAAGTTTGAATACCGAACGTGTGCCACAAATTCAGGTCTGAGAGATTATGAATGATGGGTCGTCCAATGAGGATGCTTGTTGCTTAAATTAATGAAATCATCCAAGATTGGCTAGCTGAAAGCCAATTGTCATAAACACACTCCGATGAAGTGGGATTTACATTGGGTTCAAATAACGTGATACACGACTTCTGGTTGAACCCAACCTGACATGTTCAAAATCCAAAGGTTATAACTTCACGAGGCGGAATAGTTATTAGCAACCTCCAAATGAGTTCAATAAAATTGCAACGACATTATAAAACCCGAGCTTCACTAGGCAGAAACCATTGAACGGTGGTTTGAATGCGTCGAAATTGGTACAACAGACATCAATGATGGCGAACTAAGAATGATCGATTATACCGACACAAATGTTCTGTTTGCCACCTCACGACCAACTGAACTAAACAAACTAGATCTGCCGCTGACTTAGACATAGGTACTCGTGGTCGGGATAATCTAGCTCATTGGATAGGATTATCTTTATGTCTTTCTAATTAAACCGAAATTCAACCAGCTTCCCAGATGAAAGGCTTAAATGAACAACGCGCCAAAATGACAACGGATTAAAGAAATACGAGATCACCTGCCACTGAGGCTTTGATTCACTGAGCCCCAGCTGAGATCAGCGATGACACTCAATCAAAGTTTGAATAAAGTGTGCTGGAATCACCTGTTTCGCTAGAATTGTGTGGATATTTGGTGCAAGTAAACAGCAATTAATCTCTGGGCCGCTGGAGGGATTGCCACCTGAAACGAGAAGCACGGGTGAACGCGCCAAAGCATCGCGTGGCAACAGGGTCCAACACGGCGTCTGGGGTGGCGTCCGCAAGCACGCCAGAGAACATCTGAGGGCATCCGAGGTCGCTCGGACACAATGTTGACCTTGTGGAGGCGTTGTTGACCTTGTTGGCCTCGGCGTTAAACCGCGCGTGTGTTACTTCACGGGAATAAGTAGTAGTATTGGGACGAATTTAGTTCAAGTTAATATAGCGTCCCCATTACTAGAGTTGCGATAAGTGGAAGCTGGGATTATTTAATTACGAGGCCCCTGTGTGGAAGTAGTGAACGATAGCTACACAATTAATTTCTTCACTTTTCTGTATCGTTGTTGTTTGTTTGAAATGTGTTGATAACGAATGCGCGCGTCATTTCTTTAACCGGTCTGTGTGTTCGATTGTTTGGGGTTAGGCGATCGCACCCTTCCGGGGCGAATCAAGTTAAGAGAATTCCGAGAATTTGGGCCTCAAAAGTCTCTATATATATCGAACCGTGAGGGAAAACAGAAATGTTTCTTTCATTGTTACAAGAGTATACATTGTGAATAATATTATCAATTATAATTTTTTATATGAATTACTGAGAGCGGAGATCTGTTTTCTAAATTTGCGTGATGTTTGGAATTTGGGGATTAAATATAAGAAAGGCATTTAGCAATTTTGATGAGTTGTTATTAGGCCTGCCGGTGGCTGAAATGTTTTCTGATTGCATCAACGAATGACGGTGATTTCCGACAATTGCTCATTCTGTTTGAATCATTTAGATAATCAATCAAAATCATGTTTTTTTTCCAATAAACATTTTGGTTTCCGCTACATAGATCCTTTTGAGAAACAGAGGATTTCGCAAAAGAAACCTCTTCGTTCTTATGCCAATTGGTCACTTTCCTCTATTTCTGTCTTTTTCCACAATCAAGTCGATTGAGTGACTGATTCTACGCACTCCTTAATTGGCCGACTGGTCTTGCTGCGCCAGTTAGACAAAGGAGGCTGTTCACCGATCAACTCTCTGGCCCTCCTCCGGTGTCTTAGCTTCTCTTCAATGTCTTCCGATACGGGCCAACGGTTAGACCGGATTTAATATGTACACACGTAATTCAAGAATTTAACGCCATGACACGTCTTGGCACTGCGTATCCAACCTGGTCAAACAAGTACAAGTCCAGCTATGAACTTTTAAAAATAATTATTATTATTATTTCACTTAAGTTTACTTTTGATGCGATGGCGCCAAGCTCGCCTGTCCAAGCTAAGTGAACCAATGAGGTAACACAATGAGGTAAAACGGTAGAGCATTTTAATTTGGGAAATAAGCCCATTTTTTCATAAGTTATTCCAATAAACGTTTATTAAATAGGTAATTGCGTCAAATCAGTTTACCCTGCCCGGTATAAACTCTCATCCTTTGAACTTGATACAACGATACTTTGATTTAAAGAATACCGTCGAGTCTTAAGTTGACAGGTTTAGTCAATTGGAGTATTTGGCCAGTATCGCTACAACCATGAGGAACAGATTCTTAAGGAACTGTAACTTGCGGTTGTCCGAATTTCATCTACTTTTTCCCAACCACACACCCCGAAACTTTGCCCATTTACCCAGCACACTAATCAACTACAAAAAGAAGAACAACGGGTTTGTATTGATCGCATTTCAATCTCACATTGACTACATCTTCTTGACACTGTCAGACGCGTTCGTTTAGTAGTTATCGGGGTACATGTAGTCTCGTCTCTTCAGCACCCAGTTAAATTTGCTATAAGAGCAGGCCGACATGCAGGCTTCCTGGCTTCGGAATCGGTTTCGATTTCCACCACATCCGCCGTAATAGAAAAACTTGCACGTCTGTGATTGGCGGTCGTAGTAGTAGCTTGGTTCGTAGGACTGACATGGCCCGCTTCGCATTGGTTGGAAACAAATAGCGTGGCTCTGACCTAGAAGAGACAATTGGCGGACGTAAATAAATCACCATCTTTTTAATTAACGTAATTTTTCAAAATAATGCAACAGAAAATGTTACATGCCTGTCTCAGTGCCCGTGATTATGAATAAAATAATGGCGTTGTTGATTGTTAAGGCATTCTTTTCAAAACCGAATAAATATTGCAAAGAAAAGTATCGTAACGATTGGAATGAGCGTTCAAATTACTAAATGGGAGGAATCCCTATTTGATTTGAGAAAAACAAGAGGTTTTCATGATTTTCAACCATCTATTGACCCGAAAGTCAAAAATTGACCGTACAACTTCGAGCAGAGGTGACTCATCCACCGCCACAGTCTCCTGATCTCACATTTGTCTGGGTCATTGGTTACTTTCGCGTATTCATTTAAACAAAATGGGAAGTTAACAATGAAAATTACCGCTGCTGAATTCAATCAAAAGAGTAGAGAGCACGATCAACGAAAGCATTGTGTTATTGCATGAACTGGAAAAATCGAATCCGCATTCCCTTTATAGGTCCACAACAGCGGAAGTACTCTCACACGTCCTGCCGAATAAACTGATAATTGTCTGTCAATCTCTAAAAACAGCCAATTACTTCCGGTGCCTTATTTTGTTTTTATTGAAACAAAAATACAACAATTGAAGAAATTACACACAACGGACGTTTACTCTTCCAAATGTGTTGCAAATCGTGAAAATAAATGCATCACCAAACGACTTGGGCTACAAACAGCGCACTACTTAGCTCGTCATGATAACAAACAGTTCTGGCTGCACGTCGAGAGATGTAATCGATGGAACAATAGGAACCAAAGACGCGTAAAAATAGCGACCAATGAAATGCGTGCAAACATGGTTTGTCCTTAAAGACGCATAAACTTGCGGCAATGCTCGAGAAGCGAGGCAAATATATGAAAATCGAAACAAAGAGTTTTGGGAGAAAAACGTTTATTGTGAAATATTTTGAACAAATTTGGAAATTAAGATATTCTCGAATGTATTTTGTTGGATTTGTTGAAGTGTCGGGGTGTGTAAGATGCTGTTCTGACGGCCAGATGGTCCAATGCTACTCGAAGAAGGATCGTCTCCATTGCGTCTTCCCTAAGAGCAGATGTGGACTCGCACACACAGTGATTACTTCATAGCATAATTTCGCAAAACATCCATATTCCCGGTAGCTTTGGTCAACATTCGTTGACACATCTTTATTCGAATTAGCTGTTATTAAACATGCCGGTAGGTTCGATCCGTTTATGTTGATAATAATTTATGGGATTTTTGAAGCCTCCATATTCATACTTATTTTGGAAATATATATTGCCATACAAATTGTCACATACAACACAATCAACATGAAGATCGTTCGTTTCTGAATTCTCGCCGATTGATGTATGTGTACACAAGTGTAAATACAAATAAAGTATGGGTTATGGTAGCTTCGTAGGGGCCTGGGGCGAAGTGGGTCATTCAAGGTCACTGTGGAGAAAGAGATGAAGTGGGCGAAAGTGGCTGGTGGAGGGAGGCAGGTGTGGGAGGGGGTGGCAGACTCGACCTTGCGACCGCTAGCGAACGCGACAGCAGCCTCAAGCCTGTGCGCTTCCGACACCAAAGGCGGACGGTGCGAATCCGTGCATTGCCGAAGCAGAAGAAGACGAGTTGTGATCACCGCAAACTCGTATGTCGGTCGAATCTTCCGAATTGCACTCTTCTGTGGCGATTGGCTTGCTACAAAAACGGAGGAATTCTTGGCGTGGATGCTGTAGAATAATGTCCACAATGTATTGAGTAGTAGCAATGTTAGGATTGAATGATTTGATTGAAAGTGTATTCTCTAACGTGCATTGCGAGTTTCATCGAGACGGTGTGATTTTTAACAAACGACCTACAATGACCTTCTCGGATCGTTTGTTTGATTTGAGGCGAATGTCGGTGTAAACGCTGATGATTTCTTGCGATGACCTTAGATAGAGCACTCTTGCCGGTTTGCATTAGTTGGTGGTGGAACAGCGATCTCTATTTAAACTGATATGCTGAATAACGACAATTGTATTAGTAATATAAACAATAAAAGAGCTTGGCTAGCTAACGATACCCATAACCATCCTCCAATTTCTTTTAATATTCTTCCGAGCTGATTGAAAGAAACATCTCCAAGATCCACGACGTGTATCATTTGGTGAGCATTCTCTTCATACGTAAACCACTAAACGTATCCTTATATTTAACCTACCGCGACGCATCTTTGACTCTGTTTAAACAATAAGTGACTTCTATAGATTCGAGATTACCGATTCAGTCTGTGAGAGAGCATATACAAAACGTTCTATCAAAAGATGAGAAAACTTGGATCAATCTATTCACAAAATTCATAGTTTATACATACCCAATGAGAAATTCTCGAGATGACTTGTAAACGATTATTCTTTTGCTAAATACTTTAATTTTGATATTTCCGAATTGCACGAGGTAATTTTGGGCTGTTCCTCCAATTTCAATGGTTTGATTCTTACGTTGTGCAGTGACCTTAAAGAGTGTTCTTATTGTCACCCCACTCGTTAGGTGCAGGTCTGTAAAATCATGTGCGTTTCTCCAGGGTAATGTGAGTCGAGTTTTCACGTTCCGATGTGGAATAACAACAATCGTATTAGTTAGATCAACAAATAAAAATCTGGATAGCTGAAGGAGTTACGATATCCGATACCCGATTCTCAACAAAGTTGATAATTTTTACTCTTTGCCAACAACTGCTCTGTTTAAACCTGTCAGCGTGTGTGCTATCTACAAGAAACCTTTCTTCGGGAAATCAATCTGGATCACATATTTATGCCAGAGAATGCTGTAGGCTTCCGTCAGGACTCGGTGCGCGGCGTTAAATCAAAAGGGGTTGGTGTCGCGAGTTGTATAAATCTGAGCTCGTCAAAATCGAAAAAAATAGTTTTTTGCTATGCTGCAAGTTCTATTGAATGTGTTGGGGCTATGTGTTTGAAAGCATACGAGTACACTCCTGGGAAAAGAGGGCTTTCATTCACGGTGGAAGGACGGAGAGTAACGGGGTTGGGATATTAACAGGGGTATAGGGCGTCGGCTCTGGTTCGGGAGCAGGGGTTATCGGGGAATCTTCTTTGTTCAGCATCGTGGCTTGATGCTCTGCCTGAATCTTCGCGGCAGCTTTCGTCAGCTCGCGTATTTGTACCGCAAATGACTTCTGTCTGTCTTCTTTCTTATTATCGCGCGAAAACGAACCCGGTCGATGTTCTGTTGTCGACGTTTTGTTGTCGATGTTCTCGTAGATACGGCCATTTCTGGCAGGAGCTTCTGCGTCGTCGATCAGCTTCACCATTTTCACATCGATATAAAGATATAAATGGAGTTACAAAGCTCACGACTGAGTGATCGACGATCCCAGAAGTCCCAGTTTCAACATGGCTGCGGTTCCATTAAAACAAAACTATTAATCGAGACAAGAACAACAAAAGCAATTGTAATTTATGTTAAAGCTTACTAAAAACGTTAGTTATAATTTAATAAGATAGTTTCCTTCTACAGTGTTATTCAAAGTTATCGGTTGTTTCACTGGAGGCGACTGTCGGTGTAAACGCTGATGATTTCTTGCGATGACCTTAGATAGAGCACTCTCGCCAGTTTGCTTTAGTTGATTGTAGAACAGCGATCTCTATTTAAACTGATATGCTAAATAACGTCAGTTTTATTAGTAATATTCAACAAATAAACTACTTGACTAGCTTACAATACCTTTGACCATCCTCCAATGTTTTTTTAATATTCTTCCGAACTGTGTGGTTCGGTCGTAGTGTCGCTGATTGAAAGAAACGTCTCCAAGATCCATGACTTTAATCATTTGGTGAGCTATCTCTTCAAACGTAAACAACCAAACGTGTCAATATATTTAAAATAACACGACGCATCCTTGACTCTATTTAAACAACATTTGACCACTTATAATGCCTCCAACACTCTCAAGTATATAATCTTTCCCATTTTTATTGAGTTCGCTGTCTATCGTTTCGACAGCAAATTGGAGAAAAACTCCGCTTTATGGAAGTTCGACTGATATGAATGCAACTGGGAATACACCTTTAATCATTGGATTGGA